>CAUYLG010014019.1:0-18827 GCA_963573385.1 Cacajao melanocephalus | reverse complement strand
CTGCCATCTTAACTGTTATTATGATAATATGAATACTTCTCACCCCACACTGCCATCTTAACTGTTCTTGCTCTGTGAATATCCCACCACTCCACCCTACCACCTTAACTACTCTTACGCCTTACTTACCCCACCTGCCTTCATACACACACACACACACACACACACACACCAAAAAAAAAAAAAAAAAAAAAGGAAGAAAAGGTAGAAAGAAAAAAAAGAAATAGTCCAAACAAAAGGTATTTAAGTGCTCTAGGAGGGTTATACGTTACTTGTTGCTATGTTTTAATAAACTTTGTTTTCCAAGACAGGCTAATTTGCTGACCCTTGTTTTAAAACACTACTAGTAAAAGTAACGAGAATCATCCTCAGTAGATAACTAATTTTTTTAAAAAAGTCTATTCTTACTTTCAAATATAACAATCACCTGCACACTCACCATTTCATGAGAAACATCAATTCTCCACTGCTGTCTGTGGCACCAATTATTCTTTCAGGATCAAGACCTCTGGCAAATCCTCTTGGTTTGTCAGCCTGTTGAGAAGACATTTTTTTCATACAGCAAACCCAGAATATTAAATTGTTTTCATGGCATATTCTAAATTAAAACGTTCCAACAGCAAGACAGAAATGACTAGAGCAGAGCCCATATTTTGTAATTAAAAACATCTGATTTCCATTAATTTTACAAGCAGAAAAACCACCTGAGTTTGATACTCAACATAGAATACTTAAAATTTCCAAAAACATTCAGAATCAAAAGCCAAGAAAATTACTGCGTTGACACCAAGGGCAGAATTGTGTGAGGATACAGAAAAACTAATCCCTTTATTTCTGGTAATAATAATAGTCTTGAAAATTAATGTATTTCAAATTACTTCCAGGAATTAGTCTTAATTACTGACATATTTTAAAAGCATGAACAAAATACAAACAGTAGGAAATATTAAAAATGTTAAAATTCATACCAATGATTCGTAATCACATTCTAAATGACAGGAAATGTTTGAACAAATCTGTCTAACCCTTGGCCCAAGATGGGTCTGAACACGGCCCAACACAGATTTGTATACTTTCTTAAAACACTGAGAACTTTTTTGGAATTTTTTTTTTAAGCTCATCAGCTATCATTGGTGTTAAGTCTATTTTACGTGTGGCCCTGGACAATTCTCCTAATGTGGCCCAGGGCCCCAGGAAAGCCAAAAGATTGAACATCCTTAGTGAGTACTTTCTAATGTGGCTCTCAAGATGTGGTCTACAGATTAACTGGGGATTCCAGAGACCTTTTTGGGAGAGGGTTGTGTAAGGTCCCCTTTTTTCATCTATCTGTGACTTTAGATTGTCTTCATATACCTCCACCAAAATGATGTATCATAGCAATCAAATGCGTTTAAAACTGCCTTCTGGTAAGGCACACGTTGAAGAGATTTGTAAAAATGTAAAATGTTATTGTCAACTTTTTGTTTTAGTAATTTTTCATAAAAGTTATTAAAAGCAATAGGTTTTTATTATTAATAGATGAACATTTCAGAAATTTGTTTTAATTTCTACTATGTTACTATTGATAGTTATAATCTGTATAAACAAAAACTCTGCCTATAGTCCCAGCTACTCAGGTGGCTGAGGTGGGAGGATTACTTGAGCCTAGGAGTTCTGGGCTGTAGTGTGCTGGGCCGATTGGGTGTCCGCACTAAGTTTGGCATCAACATGGTGACCTCCCGGGAGTAAGGGACCACCAAGTTGCCTAAGGAGGGGTGAACTGGCCCAGGTTGGAAACGGAACAGGTCAAAACTCCCGTGCTGATCAGTAGTGGGATTGTGCCTGTGGACGCCACGGCACTCCAGCCTGGGTGACAGAGAGAGACCGCGTCTCTTAAAAAAAAAAAAAAAAGAAAAAACTCTCTGGGGATCCCCAATAATTTCCTAGCGTATAATGAAGCCTTGAGACCAAAAAGTTTGAGAACTGATACTAATACTTTATTTTTTTTTTTTTTGAGACCGAGTTTCGCTCGTTGCCCAGGCTGGAGTGTAATGGCACCATCTTGGCTGACTGCAACCTCCGCCTCCCAGGTTAAAGCAGTTCTCCTGCCTCAGCCTACCGAGTAGCTGGGACTACAGGCGCGTGCCACCATGCCTAGCTAATTTTTGTATTTTTAATAGAGACGGGGTTTCACCATGTTGACCAGGATGGTCTCGATCTCCTGACCTCATGATCCGCCCGCCTCAGCCTCCCAAAGTGCTGGGATTACAGGCGTGAGCCACTGCACCCAGCCCCTATCTTTTTTTTTTTTTTGAGACAGTTTCACTTTTGTTGCTCAGGCTGGAGAGCAATGGTGTGATCTTGGCTCACTGCAAACTCCGCCTCCCAGGTTCAAGTGATTCTCCTGCCTCAACCTCCCAAGTAGCTGGGATTACAGGTATGCGCCACCACACCCGGCTAATTTTTTATTTTTAATAGAGACAGGGTTTCTCCATGTTTGTCAGGCTGGTGTCGAACCCCCAACTTCAGATGATCTGCACACCTTGGCCTCCCAAAGTGCTGGGATTTCAGGTGTGAACTACCACGCCCCGCCCCTATCAGAGTTTTATATTAATGTGACAGGCTCTGGAGTCACACTGCCTGGGTGAGAATGATGGACCTACCCTGCTTATGAGCTGTGTGGCTTTGGGCAAGTTAATTAACCTCCTTGTGGTAAGGTTAATAAAATAGAATTTTAGTATCTACTGCATAGATATTTCACAGCACATGAAATGCAAATGATTTGGAACATATTATGGCACATGGTAACAGCTCAAAAGGTATTGTTAAAGTTCTGATTGATTATCTAATAATTTTTTGAAACAAGGTCTTGCTCTGTTGCCAGGCCAAAGTGCACTGGCATGATCACAGCTCACTGCACCTTGATCTCCCAGGCTCAAGCAATACTTCTGCCACAGTCTTATAAGTAGCTAAGACTACTAGGCATCCACCACGTCTGGCTTTTTTCTTTGTAGAGATGGGGTCTTATTATGTTGCCCAAACTGGCCTCCAACTCCTGGGCTCAAACAATGTTCCTGCTTTGGCTCCCCAAGGTGCTGGGATTACAGGGGCGAGCCACTGTGCCTGGCCAAAACTGCTTCCGTTGAGCATGCCATTTACTTTCAGAACCAAATATGTAGTCAATCTCGTTTCTTCATCTGTCAAATAGTAACTATACCTATGACCTTATACAATTGAGTTGTCATGAACGTTGGACTTCTTGGCTTCTAGTTCAAATGATCAAGTTTCAAATCCCAAGTCCTTACCAATGTATCGTCTGTTTAGTGCCAGAGCCTAGAACCTAATTCAGCACGAAGATGTCTCCCCAAATTGCCATACTAGTTCAGTAGGCAAGACAAGTATAATCTAGTTTTACAGTCAAGGGTGGAAGAAGTCACCTGACTTCCTGAAGCAACAGAGAGATAAGTGAAGCAAAGATTGGACCAAAGCATACGTATACTGAATGAACTAAATATCTCAATTCATGCCAAGAAAGTTTGTTAATGGTCTTTATTATCAAAGATTATATACTTCAAAATCAGTGCATTGTTTGGCAATACAAAGATGACATGCAAGTACTTTTTGATGGTCAATGCCATTAATGAAATACAATCAAAGTTCTATTTGCATTGTTCTTACTGTAATGCAAAGGCTTTTAATAATCCAATCTTAGTATTGTTTGTACCAAAGATTGCTAGCCTTGGATTACGGGTAATTGGTTGGATCAGGGATCAACTCCATGAAACTAAGAAAAATTGCCTAAGTAAGTGGCATAAGCACTTACTGCACATTTACACAATGTAGATTAAACCACACCTATCCTTATTGTCCTAAGTATTAAAATATTTAAAGTACAATTAAGCCTTTTAGAAAAGTATTTGAGGGTTTTTTTTTTTTTTTTTTTTTGAGACAGAGTCTCACTCACTCTGTCGCCCAGGCTGGAGTGCAGTGGCACAATCTTGGCTCCCTGCAACCTCCGCCTCCCGGGTTCAAGTGATTCTCCTGCCTCAGCCTCCTGAGTAGCTGGGATTAGCCACCACGCCTGGCTAATTTTTGTATTTTTAGTAGAGATTAAGTTTCACCATCTTGGTCAGGCTGGTCTTGAAGTCCTGACCTCGTGATCCACCCACCTTGGCCTCCCAAAATGTTGGGATTACAGGCTTGAGCCACTGTGCCCGGCCTGAGTTTTTAAAAATCAAACCATCAGACGGGCACAGTGGCTCACGCCTATAATCCCAGCACTTTCCGAGGCTGGTGGATCACCTGAGGTCAGGAGTTTGCACCGGAGGGGGAGGCTGCAGTGAGCCAACAATGCGCCACTGCACTCTAGCCTGGGCAACAGAGCAAGACTGTTTCAAAATCAATCAAGCCATCAACCTTTTACAAAAGGACAGGCTGCTGGGCAATATCGTATACTTACAGCGTCTCTTTTCTTCTTTGATTTGCTGTCATCAGATTCACTGTCAGATAAAGATTTTCTTTTTGTACCATCTTTTTCTTTGCCAGCTTTTTGTGAATTAAGAAATGCTTCAATCAACTCTGGACAATCCAAATTTTCTTCGGGTTCCCATGTATTGTCAGCACTGTCAAAAAAAAAAAAAGGTAGATTCAATTAAACATGATTCATCACCATTATCCAGATCCATTTTAATAGACACCTGGGGGAATAAAAAGTCCTCTGTACTGCAGATACTAATAATTTCCTCCTTCCCTACATTTTATTTCTCCCCACCCCAGAGACAGGGTCTTGCTTTGTTGCCCAGACTGGAGTGCAGTGATGCTATCAGCTCACTGATTATTCTAACTCCTAGGTCAAGCGATCCTCTGCCTCAGCTCGCCCTCCCCACTCACCCAGTAGCTGGGACTACAGGCATGCACCACCATACCCAGCTAACTTAAAACACTTAATAGAGAAGGGATCTCTTGCTCGCTTTGTTGGCTAGGCTGGTCTTGAATTCCTGGTCTCAAGTAATCCTCCAGCCCTGGACTCCCAAAGTGCCAGAATTACAGGTGTTAGCCACTGCACGCAGGCCCAACAGTCTTTTGAGAGAAATCTGCTATTTTACCTCCAAGTTAAGTAAACCTCACTTTAACAGAATAATTGAAATGGCTGAACAAGTGCAAATTCCCAATTCCCACCCCAAATTAGTATGTCACATTATGTCTAGGGTTGGGACCTCCAATACCGTGTTTTAAGACATAATGATTCTGAAGCATTAGACATTTTCAATTTTTGCTGGGTGCTCAAATTGGGAAATGGTATAGAGTGGTCTGGTAAACCAAAAGCTAAATCCAGTCTTTTGTATGGTTTGCAAACTAAAAATATTTTTACATTTTTAAATGGTTGGAAAAATATTTCAAACTAAATTGTAATTTGAATTTTAGGGCCCACAAATGAAGTATCATTGGAACACATCCATGCTCATCCATTTAGAGCACAGAAATGTAGAGACAAAGAGACCTGTGGCCCAGAAAGCAGAAAATAATTACTATATGACACTGTAGGGGGAAAGGTTGCTGACCTGATACAACATAAGGCTGAGATGACTATTTCTATGGATTTTTTAGAACTGCTGTAAAAAAGAAAATGAGTATCAATTAATAGATGTGAAAGTAAGATCACCCTACACCAGCAATAGGCTTGCCAACTTCATGCTCTGGTCCAAAAAAACCTTTACAGAACTAGGTGTGATGAAGTTAGTAATTTTAGGGATCTCAAGGTGGCCGGATCACGAAGTGAGGGGATTGAGACCAGCCTGATCAACACGGTCAAACCCCATCTCTACTAAAAAAAATACAAAAATTAGCTAGGCATGGGGGCAGGTGCCTGTAATCATAGCTACTCAGGAGGCTGAGGCAGTAGAATTGCTTCAACTTGGGAGGCGGAGGTTGCAGGGCACTGAGATGGTGTCACTGCACTCTAGCCTGGGCAACAGAGTGAGACTCCTGTCTCATTAAAAAAACAAACAAAAAAAGAAAACAGTCTTCTACATTACCTATTACATTGCACATGGCATGTGCAGTATAATCATGCTAGTGGCCTGAGGTTTTGGGAGAAGAAAGAGGGAAGAACCCATCCATTTCCAAATGTTTTGATGGGTAAAAATAATTTTTCATGTTTCATGGGCTTAAAAAAATATGGACTTATGATACATACTAAATTTCAACTAAGAATACTGGAGGATAAAACAGGCAAACCTAAATCTCCCATTCAACTCGTAATTCCTCAACTGCGATGCATTAAATGTGAAGAGCAAGGGAAGCAGGAGATAATAGATATGCGAAGCCCAATCATTTGACTATCATACGCTCCATCTCTAGCATGCTCAGGAAATTGATCTCCACCTACCCATTTTAAATTATCACTGCCCATGGAGCTTTGTGGTGTAAGGGGGAAGATACCAAGCAGATAAGCACAACATACACAATTGTTATAAGCATGTAATTTCTGCATATTCAAGTTAACTCACATTTTGTGAATGACTAACATTATCAAGAATGAGAGCAATTCGTAACAAAGAACACAAGGAACCAGAGCGCTTAAAAAATGCCCAGGCTTGACGGGCACGGTGGTGCACACCTGTGATCCCCTACTTGGGAGGCAGAGGTGGGAGGATTGCTTGAGCCCAGGAGTTCTGGGCTGTAGCGTACTACGCTGATCAGGTGTCTGTACTAAGTTCGGCATCAATATGCTGACCTCTTGGAAGTAGGTGACCACCAGGTTGCCTAAGGAGGGGTAAACCAGCCCAGGTAGGAAACAGAGCAGGTCAAAACTCCCGTGATGATCAGTAGCGGGACTGCGTCTGTGAATAGCCACTGCACTCCAGCCTGGGCAATATATTGAGACTCTGTCTCTTAAAAAAAACAAAACAAACAAACAAACAAAAAAAAACAAAAAAAACCCAGCCTCTACTTCTTAGGTATTAGGATGTATTAAACCTAGTATAAACCCTAGATTATGAGTACTCCTGTATGAGACCCACTAGCCTATATTGTATAGCTTCAATGTTTTTTAGTACCCTCTGTGGAGGAAAATAATAATGCAAATTATTCTTATTAGTATAATACCTAACCAAATTAAAATATATTACATAGTAAACTACACTCTGTAATTTTATAAATTTCACTCCCCAGGATAATAAACTAGTCTCTAGTCTGCTCAGCTTCAATTGTACAATGAAATCTTGGTTCTTTTTAAAATAAGGTACCTAAATTAAAGGGGTCTTTACATTTAAAGATGTCTGTGGGAAAGCAGGTAAAAGCCAGGTTAAAAAGAGATTTTAAAACGACTTAGCTGCAGTTAAACATACAATAAAGAAGCACTAAGGTTTCTTACTCTAAGATACCTAAATTAAAGCGGTCTTTACATTTAAAGATGTCTGTGGGAAAGCAGGTAAAAGCCAGGTTAAAAACAGATTTTAAAACCACTAAGCTGCAGCTAATCATATAATAAAGAAACACTAAGGTTTCTTACTCTGTAAATCCCTTCCACTTCAGGAAATATTCCACTTTCCCATTTACTACACGTCGATCTAGTACTTTTTCCACCACAAATTCTTCAGGCTCTGCCTCTTCAACTTTTTTACTCTTTCCATTCTGTTTCTTTCCCATTTTTTGCTAAAATAAAACAAAAGAGAAATTAAGAAACATTCTTCTTGAATTTTAAGCACATTTTCAAGGCTAAACTGCTTATACTATTACATTCCACAAAAATTTTTACTTCTATATCCCAGGGCAGACACCTTCTGGAAAGATTAAAAGTCAACAGACAATAAAAGAATGCTTTATTCTGTTGATTTAGCTGAAACTTATGACCCACCACCCAAAATAACACAATCAAAAACACTATCTGGAAAATAGTTATGTTTTCCCAGTCTTATCTCTAGGTAGTCTCACAAGACCAAGTTTACTAGAGTTTTCACTCATTCTAACAACACAGCAACAAACAACTGTGTAGGAAGTACTTAAAGGGTGATACAGATAAGAAAGTAGTAGTGACAGGTCTTCGGTGAACCCATGACAGACCTTATAGATGTCCCCAGACGTAAGAGCCTCTTCTCAATTCAAATATTAATGTCAAAAGCTCCAATGATACAGAGAAAAGGTAACAGCAAAATGAAAATACGGTTCAAAATCCTGATACCAACTAACTGCAGCGTCAACTATGGAGACCATGAGGGGGTTAAAGGACAAGATTATTTTTCCATAATCTCTGTAGCTGTTTCTTACCACTTAGAACAAACCTATAAAGCTGTCACTTCAAGAGGCCAAAATGGCAGGTTCATTTTAATTCCCTAATGTGAAAAAAATTGTTCTTTCCTGTTTCTCAAGAGAAAATCTTAACTGGTAGCCAACCAAATTCACTTTAAACAGGCATTTGGGTTTTTTTTTGGTGTAACACTCTTTAGGAGAAGTAGGAGACCAACTTCAACCAGTTCTTTCCAGTAACTCAAGACATGAGAGGATTAAAAATGGGGAAAATTTTTAAAAACCTGAAATGGTTAATCAGAAGATACTATGGGCTGAGAAGGAATCAATGCTATTAAAAAAAGATAAACCTCCACTGCCCAGTCACTAAACCCATCCCACAACTAAAGCACCCAAGCACAAAAAATGAGCAACACCTCAAGTCTACAAAAAGACATTTCAAGCTATGCAGACATACGCAGCGTGAAGACACATATGTAAGAAAGGCCTCAAGACTGCAAAAGGACATTTCAAGCTATGCAAGCATACAGGTACACACACAATTAAAAATCCCCTAGAATACAAAAAAGTGCAGTGAACACCTGACTTTTTAAAATGTCATTTCCAAGTCAGGTCTTAGGATTCTCATTAGTAAAGATACTTGAGTACTGGGCCCAAATAGCTTTCTACCTCTGTACAGTAAAAGAAGGTAGGAATAACAGTGGGAGAAGTAAAGACAAACTGCAATAGAGAGAAGTGTGTTAGATACGTATACTAGATGAAAAACAAAACAGCTACTGCCACAAAGGGAGAAAGCTAACAAGGAGGAAGTCAAAAAATAAATACAGAAAACAAAAAGGATACACACTAAGATTAAAAAAAAAAGGCAGACAAAATGCCATACAGTACTTACTACTGTGGCATCCATAAGCTAGTTTCAAATGCTCACCATTTTTTCTTAACCCAGCAGTTTTTTCCAAAGGTGAATTTGAGTCACAATAGATTTCCCATTATTTAAGTGAAATTAACTCAGTATTTCCCATTTAAATTACAGCACACACATCTCACAACACATGAATTTTTAAAATGAAAAGTTAGCTAAAAACTTTTAAAGTGGTTACTTGCGATCCTTCACAAAATATTTAAATACCAATAAATAACAGATTCCAAAGGCTATCAATTGTGTGCAAAAACAATTTTAACGGGAACATCTATTTGTTTGCTTTCTGTATCTATATTCAGCCTTAAAGCCTCATAGAGAGCTAATTCCTTCCCCATCTAATACTTGAAGGAGAATACAAGTAACTTAAGGCAATTACCTACACTTTAGTTTACCGATTATGGAACCTGAAGGTCAACCTAATCCTGAGGAGCCACTGATGGTTCTCCTGTCTACATATAATACATGAGAATCACTTGCACCACAGACTCACCAGACAGGTTTTACATTACTTATCTCAATCTGTTTTCCAGGGTATCTGACTTAATGTACAATCTAATGATGGCACAAATTAAAAATCACCAACGTGCCGGTTTTAGTGTGAAACCCAGAGAGAGCATATACAGACCAAAAACAAATGCTTTGCTTTATTTCGGAGACATTAACACTCGCCTTTACACGCTTATGATTATTAATGCAACATTAGAATTAAACGTTGGGAGAACTAGAACTATGAATTTCATGATTTTTATGTGACTATTCCACCGTTTTAAAAAACTTGAAATTTGATATGGCTGAATACACGTATGTCTTAAACTGCTGAAGAGAAAAATATTAGTCAAAAGATACAGAAGATCTAGTATTTTTCTCCCTCCTGGGTCATATTTGCGATTTCGATCATTTTGTGTTCAAATAACAGAACATTGCAATGAATTAAATTTATGATTCTTCTATAAGTTAGAGTAAGTTAAAACAAGA
Source organism: Cacajao melanocephalus (assembly GCA_963573385.1). NCBI lineage: Eukaryota > Metazoa > Chordata > Mammalia > Primates > Pitheciidae > Cacajao > Cacajao melanocephalus. The sequence goes on along the minus strand of CAUYLG010014019.1, from coordinate 8,704 downwards.
TAAAGTGACCAAAGGAATTTGAAAGATTTATTGACTTTTGCTCCAATCTAGGTGTACAAGGTACCTGGTTCTTTAAATTGGGCTTTAATGAAAATACTTCTCTACAATTCAGTGGAGTTAAGGATTATGTCAACCAAAAAGGGCTTTATCATTTTATGCAACATTTTTGCACGCTGCAAAAATTTGTGTATTTCTATTTGAAGATAAAAATCGTCAGGAAAATCCACATTGCACTGTCCTTCAAAGATTAGCCTTTTTTAAACTAGTTAAGACACTATTAAGCCACAGTCAGTATCTCCATGTAATGACTTCATTTTGCTCCTAATTTTCCCCTATAATTATGCTGGGAGAGATGGGAAATATGTGGACATAAATTTCTCAACCACAGAGATGCAAAGTTACACTTTTTTGGGGAAACAAACTTTTGTTAAATCCTTACATATTTTAGGTTTTCATTAACTTACCAATGTAGTTTTATTGGAGGCCATTTTTTATTGCAGACTTGAAGAGCTATTACTAGAAAAATGCATGACAGTTAAGAGATGTTTGCACGACACAAAAAGAGTAGCTAAACACAAGTTCTGTTTGGATTCCAACCCCCAAGTAGGGAGCGCACATTTCAAATGTGGATACCAATTCTAGAATAGATTTGCTCTCCTACTTAAATTGCTTAGGATGCACATGCCTAAGTATGTATTCTAACCAAGTGAGTCTAGAAAGACTTTACCGGGGATCTTGGTACCTAAGACAGCTTTACACGACTTAAAATAGGGGACAAGTGTCTTTTCCAATCGAAGTCCCATTTATAATAAAGTCCACGTCGTATTTCTAAAGGACAACCCTTTAGGTTTAAAACCAGGCACAATTGCCAACAACTCACAACGGTAAACCACCGTGAATCTTCTCTCTGCTCTGCAATCCTAACTTGGCTTCTGCTCAAAAACCCTCCCTCTTTCCAATCGGTAAATAACTAAAGGAAAAAAACTTAAGATGCTTCAGTCCACGTTTCGCGACACTTTGAAGAAGCAATCACCTCTTTCATACACCAGCTCCCGCTCCCCCTCCGCCCCCCGCGCCCCGAGGCCTAAGCGCGGGCGCCCGCCCCCACCCGGGAGCGCGGGCCTCGTGGTCAGCTCATCCGCGGGGAGAAACAAAGGCCGCGGCATAGGGGCTCAAGGGCACTGCGCCACACCGCCCGCGCAACCTCCGCGGCGGCCACGTAACGGGGCGGCCGCCGCACCCTCGGGATAGTGGGCCGCGCGCCGCCTTCCCGGAGGCCCAAGTCTCGGCCCAGCCCCGCGTGGCGACAGGGGGAGGGGACCCCTCTGCCAAAACGCTGGTGGGGGAGGGGAGGGGAAATGCGCTTTGTCTCGAAATGGGGTGACCGTCGCCACAACTCTCTACCCCTTCGAGGGCAGAGCAGTCCCCCCCAATGAACTGCAGGCGCCGGCCCGCGCCGGGCCACCGCCCGACCCTCCACTCCTTCCCCCAGCTCCAGGTGGGTCCGGCGGGGGAGGAAGGGGAGGGGAGCAAGGAACCGGGCCCCCGGAGCGTGTGTGGTATCTAAAACACCACCACCGAACGAGGGCTAGAGAAAAGGAAAACCACCGACTTCACCGCCTCCGAGCTGCTCCGGGTCGCGGGTCTGCGGCGTCTCTGGCCCTGCGTGCCTCTAGCTCCAGCCACATCCAAGGGGGGGAGGGAGCCGGGAGCTGCGCGCGGGGCTGCCGGGGGGAGGGGTGGCACCGCCCACGCCGGGCGGCCACGAGAGGCGGGGCGGCGAGCGCGTGCGCGCGCGCGCAGCAGGAGAGGAGGGGCCACGCGCCGCGCCCGCGGGAACTGGGGCCCAGGTGGGGAGGGCGGCTGCGACGACCGCAGCACTTACCGTTTGCGGCGTGGCTCCTGGTGGTCCCCCGAGGGGAGGGAGAGGGAAGGAGGGACGAGGAGTGACCAGAGTCTGTCGGCGGTGGCTTTTCTGCTTCGCAGCCTCTGCGGCTGGCGCCAAAACGGGACTCCGCCTACTTCCTCGCCCCTGGGGTGTGGAACCCTCCAGACGCTGGGGGAGGGGGAGTTAGGAGTCTTAAAAACTAGTACTCGCTTTGGGACCACTTTCGGCAGAGACTCCTCCTGTACCCCAGGGGTCAGCCCCATAGGCGCGGGCCTGGGTTAGGTCAGTGAAGCGTGAATAGTAATTTGACTGTAAGTTGATTTGGGTGTTTCCGGAAGGGGCTGAGTCGGGGCACGGAAAACGAAAAGGGAAAGCTACTAAGATTTTTATGGCGGGAGAAGGGAGGAGGGTATCAAAGGCGTAGCTGCAGAGACCACCTCCCGGGTTGAGGGGGCTGGACCTCAGGGCTGCGGATTAAGCTCCTCCCGTCGGCGTTAATTTCAAACTGCGCGACCGTTTCTCACCTGCCTTGCGCCAAGGCGGGGGGCGGGACCCTATTCTGAGAGGTAATAGCACGCAGGCCTCGAGCCTTCCGCAATTCACTGAGCGCATTTACGGAAGTAACGTTGGGCACTGTCGCTAGCCGCGAGGGGGGAGGAGTACGCATTTGGCGTAAGGCGGGGCGCACAGCTGTCCCGCCATTGGCGGCGGTTAGGGCGTTTACGCAACGGCCTGACGTAGGGGAAGACGCGTTAGTCGGGTGGGAAGGTTCTAGAAAAGCGGCGGCAGCGGCTCTAGCGGCAGTAGCAGCAGCGCCGGGTCCCGTGCGGAGGTTCCTTTAGCGGTGTTGTTTCTCGAGCAGCGGCAGTTCTCACTACAGCGCCAGGACGAGTCCGGTTCGTGTTCGTCCGCGGAGATCTCTCTCATCTCGCTCGGCTGCGGGAAATCGGGCTGAAGCGACTGAGTCCGCGATGGAGGTAACGGGTTTGAAATCAATGAGTTATTGGAAAGGGCATGGCGAGGCCGTTGGCGCCTCAGTGGAAGTCGGCCAGCCGCCTCAATGGGAGAGCGGCAGGAAATTGGACCGCTTCAGTAGCAGTGGGGCTCTAGGTTTTTGAACGGGGTCTTGACAGAGGCCTGAGCGTACAAACAGCTTCCCCACCCTCAGACTCCCGGCGCCATTTCCCTTTACTGGGGGGGTGGGGGATGGGAAACATTCACATGGCGGACGCAGCCCTGCTGGAGTGAAAGTGGGGCGCGGAGGCGGGAATTGTTATTTCCTTTTTAAAGCACGGCGCTTCGGGGGCTCTGGCGTTTCTGCGGCGAGCGTTTCGGCGGGCAGCGGGTCCTCGTGAGCGAGGCTGCGGAGCTTCCCCTCCCCCTCTCTCCCGGGAACCGGATTTGGCGGCCGCCATTTTCATGGCTCGCCTTCCTCTTAGCGTTTTTGTTTTAACTCACTAAATTCTCCTAGTGTGATTTCTCTGCCAAGGCGTAGAGGTGGTTAACTATTTTTCTTTCTTCTCGGGTTGTTTTCATATCGTTTCGAGGTGGATTCGGAGTGTTTTGTGAGCTTGGATCTTTAGAGTCCTGCGCACCTCGTTAAAGGCGCTCAGCATTCCCCTCGATGAAATGGCGCCATTGCGTTCGGAAGCCACACGGAAGAGCGGGGCGGGTGTGGAGGGGGGATGGTGCCGGGTTCCAAGGCTCGGTTTTAGAGAAGGTATCATCAGAGCATCGGGCCGGGTTCAACGCCAGCCGTAGGACAAAGAAACCATTTTATATTTTTCTTGTTTTTTTTTTTTTTTCTTTGAGTAATGGTTTTATCTGGGTCTTCGGTCACTAATAAGGCAGATGAATCCCAGCGAATTAGAAACTGGAGGCCCTCGGCCACGAGTGGCAGGGAGAATGGTGGTTTTAGGGGCGGGGGTGGGATATTTACGTCAGAATCCTTAAGGATTCCACTTAAGTTGTAGAGCTCAGTCATTTTTTAAAATATTTTTTCTGAGAAGTTTAATCTTTACGGGGCCAATCCACGGACTTTTATAGATGATTAAAGATTACGAGGAAAGTGAAAACGATTTTGTCCTTAGTGGTACTTCGGTTAAAACATGGCTTCAGAGGCTCCTTCCTGTAATGCGTGTGTATTGATGTGCAAAATTGTGTTGGGCCTGGGCCGCTCTGTATTTGAACTTTGTTACTTGCTTTTCTCGTTTATGTTTGCAATCTTGGTTGAACATTACATTGATAAGCATAAGGTCTCAAGCGAAGGGGGTCTACCTGGTTATTTTCTTTGACCCTCAGCACGTTTATAAAATAACATTGTTAATAACCGATAGTGGACATCAGGTAAGTTTGGAAAAATTGTGAGGTAAGTAATGAGTTTTTGCTTTTTGTTAGTGATTTGTAAGACTTGTTATAGATGTATATTATCCTTAATTTGAGACACATAAGTACTGACAATAATAAAAGCTAGCTGAAAAAATCAAAGTATGTATCTTGGCAAGTAGCCATTTCGAAAGACTGCTATGTGTCTTATAGGAGCTAGTTTGATACTTTCAGTTAATTTTTTTTTGTTTGTTTTAATTTTTACGAGTCCTGAAGACAACACTACAGGAAAAAGATGTGAACTGGCTTTTATCACCATTTTTTTAGCAGTTGGGAGCATGTGGATGGAGGGAGAGCTCTGTAGAGCTGGGATGAGAGCAGCAATAAATGCCGTTTGCTAGGAACAAAAAAATTCTTGAGTCAAAATGATGTGACTCTTACGTCTGCATTATGCATTCATAGCAATTGGTCTTGGGTGTATATGACTTACTCTCGTATGACATTTTTAACCTAAGTTACCTTTTAAGACAGGTTTACTTAACATTCTTCCGTAACTGCCCAAGATACGATGCTGTGTAGTACAGCATATTTGTTTGTTGGTTTGCAGCTATTAATAATAATTCTGCTCTGAGGTTTTTCCTTTTGACTTGGAAAATCGTTTTGTGCCGTGTCTTTTCCTACATGGCCCATCAAGTTCAGTAAACTTCACCTTTTCAGTATCTTTAAAAAATTGCTTAGAGTTTATGCCAGGTGAATGTATTAAGTGTAATATTTAAGGTTATTTCTAATGCATATCTTGACTGCTTAAATGTTTTAGTAACTGAGAGTCGTGTGGAGAAACCTAATATTTGTCTGAGTTTTTTTTTTTTTTTTTTTCCTGAGATACTTAGAATCACCACCAGAGGGGGCAGTTAAGGGAAAATAAATGGTACTTTTCAGATACTGAATCGTGAATCTGGTTCATAAGCAAGGATCCAAAAGTTATTTTCTGATGTTTAAAAATAGAAACCTGCGTTTTTAGGTTATAGGGTTGAAATTTTTGGGTAAAGAATCTTTACGAATCTTTTAATAACCGCGGTCTACATTTGTTCATTTCTCCTTAGAAAGTTTTTTTAAGTTAATAATTTGTTTAAGATAATTTGATGTTGAGTAAATTTAGATCAAGCATTAATGACTTTGAAACTTGTGTAGATCAGCTGAGGCAATTTTTTGGTGTAACACAACTAATATGCAGTTTAACATATGGTTTAAATTTGATGTAAGTTTTTTTTTTCCCCCCCAGAAAACTTTAGAAACTGTTCCTTTGGAGAGGAAAAAGGTACTCTGCCAGCAGGTCACCTCATATTTAAGAATTTAATTTCCTGCATACAAAGAGAAAAATGTAAATAAAAATTGAAATGGTATTTTCCTTTGCAGAGAGAAAAGGAACAGTTCCGTAAGCTCTTTATTGGTGGCTTAAGCTTTGAAACCACAGAAGAAAGTTTGAGGAACTACTACGAACAATGGGGAAAGCTTACAGACTGTGTGGTACGTAAATTACTGAATTGTGACTGAATATTAGTTGTTTAGCTGTATGTTAAGTGAATCATGGAGGAAATAACTTTACATCACCATAGTAAAAAATTATATTACAATGAATGTTTATTACAATAATGAGATTAAATGCTAAAGTTTCCCCTTTGGTTTGAAAGGTAATGAGGGATCCTGCAAGTAAAAGATCAAGAGGATTTGGTTTTGTAACTTTCTCATCCATGGCTGAGGTTGATGCTGCCATGGCTGCAAGACCTCATTCAATTGATGGGAGAGTCGTTGAGCCAAAACGTGCTGTAGCAAGAGAGGTAAGCAAATCATGACTGTCTTGTGCGATTAACATGAAGAATGCTGCCCTGCTGAACATCAGAAAGTATTTCTGAATTGAGTTTTAACTCAAAATTTTAACCCTTGTTAAAGCTGCGTTGGGTTTCTGGACCATTTTCTTTTTAAGCTAACTTATTTTTCAAAAGACCTAAGTCCCCAAAAGCTATTGTTTTATATAAGATGGATACAAGCCAAGTGTGGTACAAAGGTCAGGTGCTTTATATCATGCCTGTTTTCTCTGGTTGACTTTTACCTCACCACTGTTTTAGGAATCTGGAAAACCAGGGGCTCATGTAACTGTGAAGAAGCTGTTTGTTGGTGGAATTAAGGAAGATACTGAGGAACATCACCTTAGAGATTACTTTGAGGAATATGGAAAAATTGATACCATTGAAATAATTACTGATAGGCAGTCTGGAAAGAAAAGAGGCTTTGGCTTTGTTACTTTTGATGACCATGATCCTGTGGATAAAATCGTGTGTAAGTGTCTATAGCCACAAATGTACTGTTCTTATCGTGTCTTCAATTTTGTGTTAATAGCTATAACTTGATTAAAAGGTAAACTTTCAAAGTTGCTTGATACTACAATGTTGATATAATTTAAAAGGAGTCAATTTTTCATTCCAGTGCAGAAATACCATACCATCAATGGTCATAATGCAGAAGTAAGAAAGGCTTTGTCTAGACAAGAAATGCAAGAAGTTCAAAGTTCTAGGAGTGGAAGAGGAGGTAATTTTAATTCTGTTTCTTTTTTCTTTTTATTTATATAAGTACTTGCTTTAACTGGGGCATTTATTGTAGGCAACTTTGGCTTTGGGGATTCTCGTGGTGGCGGAGGAAATTTCGGACCAGGACCAGGAAGTAACTTTAGAGGAGGATCTGGTAAGTTCAAGTGACAAGTGTGTGAAGGATGACTGTACTTTTATTTTAAATGTGATTAGGTTTTCATTAGAAACAGGAAATCCAACCTAAATGAAAATTTTCCCCAAGACGCTTCAAATAGATTATGTCCTGGCAAGCCCCTGTGACTTAGCTAGAAAAGGTAATAGGGTTGTATTGATAACAATATTATTTATCTGGATTAATAATGTAAAATGTCATCAGAAAAGCTTTGGCCCCATCAAGTGTCCATTTTTATGGAATGGAATCTCTGAAATTGAGACTTAGTTAAGAGTCCAAAATTTAGATGGTAATGAGATTTAATTATATGCTTTCATGTTTTGTGAATAGTGTGGTAACACTAGTGTGTGCTTTTCTGAGGTTCCTGTGCTGAAGAGTTAAGAGAACGGAAAAAATGAGTATTAGAAATTCAGTAATGCCGAACAGCTCGTAGTAAATGTAATGTTATTTGGCTCCTAACAGATGGATATGGCAGTGGACGTGGTTTTGGGGATGGCTACAATGGGTATGGAGGAGGACCCGGAGGTCAGTTTCCTTTACGTTTCGGTTTATGTGACTAATACTTCAGCATGTTGTACATTTAGTTCATTTTATACTTTTGAGTTTTTAAATATTTTCTGTTACCCTTTCTGGAGACCTTGGGTGATAGTGGTCCAGTTATTTCTTTTCCTTTATAGTTTGCTATCTCAGCAGTTAGAGCCTTAAGGAATAGAGTCTCCCTCCCCCCCCCTTTTTTTTTTAAGAAGGAGTCTCTGGTCTTTCATCAGGCTTTAGTGCAGTGGCGTGCTAGGCTCACTGCAGCCTCCGCCTCCCAGTTCAAGCAATTCTCCTGCCTCAGCCTCCCGAGTAGCTGGGACTACAGGTGTGCACCACCATGCCTGGCTAATTTTTTTGTATTTTGGTAGAGATGGGGTTTCACCATGTTGGCCAGGGTGGTCTTGATCTCTTGACCTTATAATCTGCCCGCCTCGGCCTCCCAAAGGGCTGGGATTGCAGGCGTTAGCCACTGCTCCTGGCCTTTGAAGTGCCATTTTAAATAAAGATGCTATCATACTATCCCATCTCTTAAGTGGAATAATAGGATTTAGATACATATTGTACTATGTTTCTCTGGAAAAGTACAGAATACTGGGTTTAACTGAGAGTAAAACATAAGGCGGAGAATATATGTAGGAGAGAAATAAAAAATATGTCTTAACACTTAGCTTAGATGACAAGCATCCCAGGATAGCTTTCTGAGGAAATTTTCTAAAATATTTAGTGTGCTCCTGGCTGCAGATAAGATTGTGAACTACTGTTAAACATGAGTGAAGGAATATGTTAAAATTGATGAGTTTTACTGGCATACGGAAAAGGGGGATACACACTGACAGATTTAGTAATAAGAGACATTTAAAACTATGAACTGGTAATAAACTTGATTTCTGGTGTTGCCACTTAATAGGCATGACTAAGTTAGTACTGTATCTCACTGTTCCTGCCTTTTACAATGAAAATTTTAGAGAAAGTTGAGTTCTTGTACATAATACAAGTAATTTGAGACTCTGCCCCCAATCTTTTTTTTAAGTTTTGCATTACATGAAAGTACATTTTTCTTTCCCCACTTCTATTTAGGATACAGTAAAGAGCATATTTAGTGGAATGTTGGGTCGGGGGGGGGGGGGGGGGGGGGGGGGGGGGGGGGGGGGGGGGGGGGGGGGGGGGGGGGGGGGGGGGGGGGGGGGGGGGGGGGGG
>CAUYLG010014018.1:0-51091 GCA_963573385.1 Cacajao melanocephalus | reverse complement strand
TTTTTTTCAATACCTTATTACACCACCCCTTTTTTTTTTCAATTTGCCTTAACCAAAACCCCCCTCTTTTTTTTTTTTTTTTTTTTTTTTTTTTTTTTTTTTTTTTTTTTTTTTTTTTTTTCCTGGTGGACTGACCCAAATCTTCATTCCTGAACAGTCTGGGTCACTTGTAGTCCTGCCTGGATTGGGCTGTTGTAATTTCCCATTGACCTTAATCACAAGGTATGGCAATGGATCTCCTGTGTCCCATACATACTCTTCCTACCTCTGTTGTGGAGTAATAGACAGCTTTCATCTTGATAGTTCAGGTCAATCATCCCAGCCAACACTGCAACTCCCTTCTTAGCCTGTTGACTTAAGAGTAGAAGTCCAAAGTGTCCAGGGGGCCATCTTAACTTCCATTGTAATGGAATTGTTGTGTCTCCTGGTGGCAGCATTCCTCCCTCTGGAACTAAGACCTCTAGGCCAGCAGAATGCAATGTTGCAGGAACAGGAAGGAAAAATTTTGCTAGTGGATCACTAGGGGTGATGGTGAGTGGTGCTATTTCCATTTCCACCCTTTGATTCTTGGATCTGTGAATCCTGGCTATGGGAGAAACAGTACCATATATTGGATGCTGATTCAGAGCCTACATGGCCTCCTGGAGAACTTCACCCCAGCTCTGCAAAGTCTTGTCACCTAGTTGGTATTGAAATTGGGACTTCAAAAGGCCATTCCACCGTTCTGTCAATCCAGCTGCTTCAGGATGATGGGGAACATGGTAAGACCAGTGAACTCCATGAGCATAAGCCCACTGCCACACTTCTTTAGCTGTAAAGTAAGTGCCTTGGTCACAGGCAATGCTGTGTGGAATACCATGATGGTGGATAAGGTATTCTGTGAGTCCATGGATGGTAGTCTTGGCAGAATCATTGTGTGCAGAATAGGTAAACCCATATCTGGAGTAAGCATCTATTCCAGTGAGGACAAACCTCTGCCTTTCACATGATGGTAGAGGTCCAATATAATCAACCTCCCACCAGATAGCTGACTGTTCATCCCGGGGAATGGTGCCATATCCAGGGCTCAGTGTCGGTCTTTGCTGCTGGAAACTTGGGCACTCGGCAGTGGCCGTAGCCAGGTCAGCCTTGGTGAGTGGAAATCCATGTGGTTGAGCCCATGCGTAACCTCCATCCCTGCCACCATGACCACTTTGCTCATGGGCACATTGGGTGATGACAGGGGTGGCTGGAGAAAGAGGCCGAGTGGTGTCCACAGAACAGATCATCCTATCCACTTAATCATAAAAATCCTCCTCTACTGAGGTCACCTGTTGGTGAGCACTCACATGGGATACAAAGTTGTTCAGTTTTTGATCACTCACAGAGGTCCATCCACATACCTATTTCCCAAATTTTTTTGTCACCAATTTTGCAATCATGCTTCTTTCAAGTCCCTGACCATCCAGACAAACCACTGGATACAGCCCATGAATCAGTACATAATCACACATCTGGCCATTTCTCCTTTAATACAAAGTACACAACCAGGTGCACTGCTCAAAGTTCTGGCCACTGGGAAGATTTCCCTTCACCGCTGTCCTTTAGGGATGTCCTAGAAAGGGGCTGTAGTGCTGCAGCTGTCCACTTTTGGGTGGTACCTGCATATCATGAAGAACCATCTGTGAACCAGGCCCTAGTCTTCTCTTCCTCTGTCAACTGATCATAGGGAACTCCCCATGAGGCCAGGCTGGGAGAGAGAAGGCAGGGTGGCAGGAGTGGAGACCGTGGGCATTTGAGCCACTTCCTCATTAACTTACTTGTGCTTTCAGGACCTACTTGAGCCCAGTCACCTACATACCACTTCCATTTGATGATGAAGTGATGCTGCTGTGCAGGACCCGCTTTATGGCTCAATGGGTCAGAAAGCACCCAGTTCACGAAAGGCAGTTCAGGTCGCATGGTGACTTGACAACCCATAGTCTAACATTCAGTTTCCACCAAAGGCCAGTAACAGGCCAAGAGCTGTCTCTCAAAAGGAGAGGAGTATCTGCAGAAGATGGCAGGGCCTTGTTTCAAAATTCTAGAGGCCTCCACTCTGAATCACCCATGGGGGCCTGTCAAAAGCTCCAAACAGCATCCTTATCTGCCACTGACACCTCAAGCACCATTGAAGCTATTGGGTTATATGTCCCAAGTGACAGAGCAGTTTGCACAGCAGCTTGTACCTATTACAGAGCCTTCTCCTGTTCTGGACCTCATTCAAACCTGACAGCCTTTCATATCACTTGATAAATGGGCCAGAGTAACACACCCAAGTGAGAAATGTGTTGCTTCCAAAATCCAAATGAGCCCACTAGGCGCTTTGCCTCTCTCTTGGTTGTAGGAGGGGCCAAATGCAGCAACTTATCCTTCACCTGAGAAAAATTATCTTGACAGGCTCCACACCATTGGACTCCTAGAAATTTTTTAATCCATATTTCAGTTAATCAAGCAAATAAACAATCAGAACCTTTTTAAACTCCCTGAGCTGTAACCTTAAATGCAGAATCCCTTCTTAGTGGGCCCAAATCAATAAATTCAGAGTGATCCAACTCTATAGTCCTTCCACCATTATCCCACACCCTTAATATCCATTCCCATGTCTGTTCTCCATATTTCTGTTTATATAAATAAGAAAACTCAAGCAGTTCATTTTGAGTGTAGCGTACCTCCTTGTGGGTCACATGCTCAACCTCACCTCTAATGGACTACCAGAACTTTAGCCTAGTTATAGGTCTAGAAGCACACAGGGGTGTTGGGGATGGCTGCTGAGGAGAATCAGCATTATCTCACCTGGCAACTGACTCACGGGAGGCCATCACTGTTGCCTCAGGCAGCACAGGGTTTATCTCCTCAAAGGTGGGAGGGTTGATGGCAGCATTGGTCGGGGAGGGGATGTTGCCACTACGGGGGATGGGGAGACTGTTTCTTTTGGCAAAAAAGGTTCAGCAGAGTTTACAAACTCAGTGTCCCCAGCATCCTCCCACACAACCTCATTTCAAGTTGCAGGGTCCCATTCTCTTCCAATCAATGCCCTCACTTCAACAGTAGACATCTAGGAAGGCTGTGCATGCACCTTTGGTTGAAAGTCAGCCACTCACATGATTACAGCTAGTGTCTGTTTTCCCACAATTTCAGCTCTTTCTCTATAGAAGATAAGACTCTCACTCAGAGCAATCTTAGCAGATTCGAGGCGCAGTATCTGCTTCTGAAGCCAGGAGATAGGATCCGTGAGTTCATCATTTTCTTTCATCACTTTGTCTGCTGAACTTAGGAGCAACCAACCAGCATCATTATGTTCCTTGGTTCTCCACATATGGTCAAGGGTATTATATATAGAGTCACTAAACTCCTTGCCTCTCACGGGTGATGAATCAGGAGTGTCAAATGCATTTATTTTGCATAACTCTCTAAACAGTTCACGCCAAGGACTATCAGGATTCTCCATACTATTAGAAGTACAGTCCTTAGCACTTTCGGCTCTCATCATATTAAGCAGCCAACTTCAGAAACCCCAAAACCAATAAAAGAACTCCATCCTTAACATTCTGTTCCTCTAGAACCACTCCTGGTAACAAAATCTGTATGAGTCAGGGTTCTCTAGAGGGATAGACTTAATGGAAAAAAATACATATAGATAGATATATAGGGGAGTTTATTAATTATTTACTCACATAGTCACAAGGTCTCACAATAGGCCATCTGTAGGTTGAGGAGCAAGGGCAGCCAGTACGAGTTACAAAACTGAACAACTTGGAGTCCGATGTTCAAGGGCAGGAAATAGCCAGCACAGGAGAAAGATTTAGACTGAGAAGCTAAGCAAGTCTGTCTTTTCACGTTTTTCTGACGGCTTATATTCCGGCCGTGCTGGCAGCTGATTAGAAGGTGCCCATGTGGATTTAGGGTGGGTCTGCTTTTCCCAGCCCACGGACTCAAATGCTAATCTCCTTTGGCAACACCCTCACAGACACATCCAGGACCAATACTTTGTGTCCTTCAATCCAATCAAGTTGACAATCAGTATTAACCACTGCAAATGTTCTCCCCATAAAAGATGTCCATCTGAACCCACACACGAGACCTTATTTAGAAAAAGAGTTATTGTCATTGTGCTTATGCTAAAGATCTCAAGATGAGATCATCCTGGATTAAGGTGGGGCCTGAATCCAATGCCAAGTGTCCTCACGAAAGAAGGGGAGAGAAAGCCATATGCGGAAGGAGGCAGAGCCCCCTTCCAGTAAGACTGAGTGTTGGTGCTAACCTTACTTGTGTGACAGTCACGGTGCTCCAGGATCCTGACTCTGCCTTAAATTTCAGGTGTGATTGCCACCTCACCTCCCCTTTCACCCTCATGGCCTGAGTGAATAATCGCTCAGTTTTCAGACACTAGACTCTTCCCCGTGTCCCTTTCATTGCACCCACTGTTTCCTATGCCAGCTGTGTCTTGCCTGGAGTGAGTCAGAAACCCCCTCATCCTTCAAAGCAGGGCCTGCAGATCATGCTTCTGTGGCGCACCTGCTATCTGTCTGCACATTTTCCCTCCTGGGCTGTGGATGCCTTGTGGGCAGGGCTGATTGTTTTCTGGTTTGAATCTTCTGTCCTTAACCCAGCAATCACACTGAATCCACAGGTAAAAATACTCTAGATGGAATCAGAGAAGCCTGCCATAGCTGGAAGGAACTTCAAGACCATCCTATTAATCCCCTTCATTTATCATGGTGGAGAGTGGGAATAAAAGTCCTGAGACTCAGATAATTTAAATGACTGGTTGTAGTTTGCATTGCTGATTGGCAATATATTTGGGATTATCAGCCAACAGTCTTGACTTCCAGTCCATCACAGGGATCCTCACTGGGGTTCAAACTAGCTCCTTAATCAAGCCTTTCAAAGAATATATTCTCCTTTCCTGTCATGTAGTTTTGGCATTTTTGTCCATGGCCATCCCTGGGATCCTACCAAGAACAGAGCCCTGTGTTCAGGGCCAGGCTCAGCTCTTCAGCCCTTCCTGAGCTGTGGACATGGCCACATGTGATGGAGCTGCAGAGAGAGGGGCACTGCAATCCTTTTCTTCAGATACGAACTGCTTTCTCTCCCGGTAGGACTCTGCTAGTTGGAGGAGCCGCCGTGGCCTGTGCAATGATGGTCTTGTAAAAAGTTAGAGGGATCCAGCAGACGCAGAGCAATGGAACTTGGAAGGAGTCCTTCTTAAGTGGCCAGCGGCTGGCTTGTCTCCCTGAGTCCGAGCTGTGTGCTGGTTAGAGTGAGCGTGGGCGGGGAGAGGGGGAGATGTACATTGCTTGGAGAATTGATGCAAACAGTAAGTAAAAACAACTGTGAAGGGAAACTGGTCCCACGACCCACGCTGCTTCATAATCACATTTTTTCTGCCTTTTGATTCTGGCTTCATCTCTGTTTGTTTTGGATGCTTCATTGAAGCCAGCTACTCCTGAGAAATAGGAAATGACACTATGCAAACAGCTGAAGTTGGGACAGTCTCGAGTCATATTAAACTTGGGATTTTCAAACAATTTCATAGGGAAAAAAAATCAGTGAACAAAGAAAGAGGAAGACAAGATCTTCAAATATCCTTGACTGTTAGCCAGTGAAAATACAAACTGATTTACACATAAATTACATCCTGAGGATTTCTCTCCTGTGGCTTTATTTAAAAAAATAATTTTTACCACTAGTGGGGCTTATTTTCCTCTGTTGATATTGCTGCCAGGTGGCATACTCCTCTGCTCCCTCCTTTCTGTCCTGTGGCCACGGCCCTAAGTCAGCCTGCATAGACTTCCGGCAAAGCTCCTACCTGTGAGTCTGCCTCTGGTCTGATCCCAGGCAGGCTCCCAACCCGTCTCTGCATCATGGCGCGGCCACATGACTCTCCTAAGCTGTTTGATCACTTCCTTCTTCTGCTGAAAGCCCTATGATAACCAGATGACTGCTATTGGGATAACACAGCACTCCCGACCACTCCATACACTGCGTCTTCACGCTTCCTACCTTCCGGGCTCCTCCCTGCCTCTGTTTGATCTAACTCTTCTTTTAAAATCCAAGTCCCAGCTACCCCAATACACATTCAACCCTCCAGATGCCGACTCTCTCATGGCCATGCCTTTCTCCCACTGCCCTCCTACGTGAATGTAGCCCTCACCCTCCTAGGGTCCTCCTGCAAGTCTTGACTCATGTGTCAATTGCTCTATGAGCCTTTCCTGACCGGCTCCAGTCTCCATGGGAATTAGGCTGAGCCACTCTAGCTTCAGTGGACACTCCTTGGCCTCTGTCCCACCACCTGCAGAGAGCCCTGTCACCTCTTTTTATGCACCTATCTGTCTGCCTGCGGGTCAGGGAATTCCTGAAGGCTGCATCAGCTCTGTCCAAGGCACAGGACGCATGTCACAAATGAAGGGTTCAGTGGATGTTTGTTGACTTTGTCAGAGAGTGAGAACAAATGTCAAGTGAGACGATCCCCGTTCATTCCTCTCTCCAGCCCCTGCCTGAGTGTGCCTCTTGTAGAGACAGCTGCAGGGCCCGCAGGCCAGAACCCCTGGGTCAGAGCAACAACTGCCTCATGTTTTCTCCAAAAATGCAGATTGCAAAATCCTTGTGGCCTCGAGTTCACAGATGTGGGAGGCGGCTGCACGAGGTGACAGTGGGGTCAAGCGGTAAGGTTGGGGATGTGGGGACCACGGGGCAGGAATGGGCACCCAGGGAGAAACGCAGTCCCCACCCCTTCCACCCCCCTCAGGTCTGGCTGTACAAACCCGGGGAGGAGGCTGCTCTTCTCAGCTTTTCCCACGTTTCTGTTTTCTCTGCATCTGGTTATGTAGCAACTGCTTCTCATCCCTGAGAGCCAGCACCCCAACATATTTACCAAACATCGGTCTGGGTTATTTCTTCGCGTGTCATCAAGCTCCAAGGGCATTCAAACGACCTTCCGGAGGATGCACAGTGCCTTGGGGAGCGGCGCCACCTGGTGGTCATTGGGAGTTAATGACCACTGATAGGGCAAGGAAGCCTAGAGCCTACTGGAGGGACCAGGTGGAGGCTCAGAGTAAACAATTCTTGCTGTCTCTGACACATCTGTTTCATGGTGACGGAGCTGAATGTGTGTGTCCCTGGCTAGAGGAAGTGACTGGGCAAGGATGCTGAAAATGAATTCTTCTGGAATCTGAGCGCTGAGGGGTGGTTTAGGAACCGATACAATCCCAGCCATTCATTTCTCAGATGGGCAAACTACAGTCCAGAGGGTACAGAGGTTACCCAAAGTCTTGCAATAAATCAATTGAAGAGGCAGGGCGAGAACACAGGCTTCTGGGCTCCTTGTCTGATACTCCTCCATTCTAGCACTTCAAAGCACCTCACAGTGATGTCCATCCTTTATTTTATTTTTTAATTTGAATTGCTGTTTTAGAGGGAAAAAAGGGCTAACCCCCTACTCCCATATAAATTTTCTTTCTCTTTCCTAAATTTATATCACTTGGTCCCAACACCAGTCTTCCTTCCTCCAGGAAGTCTTCCCTGAGCAGTTGGAGATCCTCCTTCGGAAGCTCCCAGGCAATCTACCCGGTACTGACATAGGGCCCAACCTGGACTCTGGGATATGGCTACACAGACACAGACTTGTCCCCAGCAGCTTACAGTCCAGTTAGGGGACACAAGTGACGGCCAAACATACAGACAGATGAATGTAGAAATGATGGATTGATAATTTCAGGTACTAAGGAGTGCTTTGAAGGTGATAAATAGGGGACTCTGATAAAGAATGACTTGGAGTGGAGCTGTGTCAGCTAGAGGGAGCGGGAGGCTGCTCTGAAGCGGGGCTCACCTGTGGAGGACAGGGAGAAGGTGGTGATTATGAGGGAAGAGGAGCAGGACGTGCAAAGGACCTGAGACTGGAATGAGGTTGGCAGGTCCAAGGCACAGAGAAGGCGGGGGAGACAGCTAGCTAGTGGACAAGAGAGGAATGGGAGATGATGGGATCAGAGAAAGCCGGGAAGGCTGGATCTGGAAGGGTGAGTTGAGTTTGTATGCAACTTGCAATGGGAGGTCATTAGAAGGCATAAGTGGACATTGACATGATCTTACGTATACCTCGGGTAGTACACACATGCGCTAGTGCTTAAGAATTCCTGATATTTCGCTCCTGCAGAAAGTCTTTTCTCACCCACCAATTTAAGGAAGGTGTTCTTCCTCTGACTCCTTGTGTTCACATCTTCATGTCTTCATTGCTGGACCTACCACCTTGCTTTTGAATCAACTGTTTATGTATCTTTTTACTTTAACAGAAAGCAAATCCAATATTTAGAGAGACAGCAGTACAAAGTCAAGATCCGGAACAGACTGTCTAGAGGCAAAGACTCGCTCTACCACTTACTAGCAGTGTGGCTCTGGACAACTTTTTCATTCAATGTGCCTATGCCTCACTTTCTTTATCTGAAAAAATGGGGCTGACAGTAGCTGCTGCATAGGATGGTTGTTATAATTAAATAATACATGTAAAAAAGTCTCATAACAACGGCAGGCACTATGTAATTGCTCTATGAATAATAGATATCATTTCTGGGTGTTTTCTCAGGGCTGCCATTAATAAGGTTGATCCCAGAGTCCGCGAGGGCCTCTGGCAGTGGTGTGCATTGCTCATTGAATGGGAACATGGGACTATACGGGAAGGTGATTCTGGGATACAGTTTCTGGCCTTGGAAGAAAAAGGTAGTAGAACTGAGTTGACCACAGACTTTCAAGCGCATCTGTCACCAAACATAAGAGGCAGGGATTGTTCTTATCTTCATTGTATAGGCAGGCTCGGGAAGGATAATTTGCAAAGTGACCCAGGTATTAAGTATTAAATCCAGGATTTAAATACAGGTCTGTATGACTTCAACATCCAAGGTTGTTCTTCCCAGTTTTGTTTGTTTGGTTTGATTTTAACCCCACAGCACCATGCATGGGTAACAGCTGGCCTCATTGCAAATGTATTGCCCTAGTCATGCTGGTGTCTGAAATCCTGCCATCAGCCGTCTGCCTTGTCCATGTGAGGCCTTGCTTTCTGTTAGGGGACTAGGCTCCTGGGTGCAAAGGTGTGAATTTTAAGCTCTAGGTGACTACACCATAAAGATGGAACTACATTGTCTTTCTTAGACCCTGACCCCAAAATGGAGGTAACAAGCCCCATTACCTTCCAAAGGGCTAGGCTTACAGAAGCTGTTAATGGTGTTCAAACAGATTCTGGTGGCTACTCTTAGATCAGAAAAGGACCTGGGCATGCTAGAGCCTTTAAATTTTGAATGTGATGAGGGTAAACAGCAAAAAAATGAAAGTGGCATTTGAAAAAGAAATATTTTCAGAAACAGATTGAAGACTGAAATTCCCATTGTAGTTGTGTCTATCAAGCTTTCCCTTATCGTGTTTAAATTAGAACTTGTTTATACTTTTTGAATTTATAATTTGCCCTCTTTCAAAATTGCAAGGATACAAACACAGGCAGGCTTGTATTGGGAAGTAGCAGGGCCTGGTGGTCAAGAGCGCAGGGCTTAAGGTTCGAAGACTGGCTTTGATCCCTAGACCTCCATTCATAGATCTAGGACCTGTACCAGTTCTTCAACGCTCTCTGCCAAATTCCTCTTTGTAAGATGGGAGTGACAGTGGTACCTGCCTCTTGGTGACTGGCACTGCTTGGAAGAGAACTTGGCCCACAATTTTGTTAGCGGCGATTGCTATTGTTGCTCTAAAAAGTGATTTGAAACCTTACTAAGAAAGAGAAGAACATTATACCAGGGCTAGTGACAAAAGAGTTCTCGAAATAGAGTTCCACATTTGGTTTTATGTGAAAACAAAACACACACGTAAAACCAAGCAAAGCAAAGAAGCAGCACAGTGTTGTACAAAGCTGTTATGATAAAGCACAATCTAGTTTGCTGGAAGGGCTGATTGCTGTCACAGCAGAGAGACCTTGAATTCCGGAAGTAAAGTGTCCATCTTCAGCTGCACTTGCTCTTGTTGCTCCTGATTGATAATTACATGGGCTGGTGTCCCTCCCTTCAAAATCCAGCACAAGCTGCCCCGTCTCCCTGCCTCCATGCTGTGGTCCAGCCTCTGTCCCCTCTCGCTGGGATTTCTTCTCGGAGCCTCAGTCTCCTAGGTGCTCTCCCTGTTTCCACACTTGCCCCTCTGCAGTTTCTTCTCCATTCTGGAGCTGAGTAAAAGCCCAGGTCCTTCCAGGTCGCTAGAGCCCAGTGAGGTGTGACTCTGGGCACTTCTCTCAATTCTCACTTCTTCTTCTTCCTCACTGCATTCCCACCATCCTGTGCCCTCAGGAAGGTTTATGAACCTCTGCAAACAAGCGGGTCCAAGGGCTTCCTGGGAGCTGTAATAATTTGCTCCTTCCCTTTCCCTTTCCTGACATTTCCTCTTGTTTTCTTCTCTTCTCTCTCTGTAGTTCTTATTCCTCAGTTACTAAATAACTGATTGTGTTTCTCAACTAAAGTGGAGTTTGGTACTCTTGGTACAGCAGATGGGTACACCCATTCCCCTCTGAATTGAAAGCACAATGTATAGACACGATTCAGAGGGACCCTTACAGAAAGATTAAAGCTTGTTAAAAATACTTTCTAAACACGTCAGTTATGAGCTTTATATTCTCATTTCAATGAATTTGCTGCAAGAGTAGAAAATTCTTAGTCCTACGAACGTTTGTTAGAAAATTACTCAGCAATTTTATCAGAAATTCTAATTTCTTCCAAAAAGAAAATTACAAATAACTTTATATAAAAACATTCTTTCCACACTTTTACACTGTTGGCAGTGTAAATTAGTTCCAGCATCGTGGAAGACAGTGTGGCAATTCCTCAAGGATTCAGAAATAGAAATACCATTTGACCCAGCAATCCCATTACTGGGTATATACCCAAAAGATAATAAATCGCTCTATTATAAAGACACAAGCACACGTATGTTCATTGCGGCACTGTTTACAAGAGCAAAGACCTGGAACCAACCCAAATGCCCATCAGTGATAGACTAGATAAAGAAAATATGGCACACATACAAGATGGAATACTGTGCAGCCATAAAAAAGATGAGTTTATGTTCTTTGTAGGGACATGGATGAATCTGGAAAACATCACTCTTAGCAAACTGACGCAAGAACAGAAAACCAAACACTGCGTGTTTTCACTTATAGGTGAGTATTGAACGATGAAAATATATGGACACAGGGAGGGGAACATCACACACTGGGGTCTGTTGGGGGGTGGGGGGCTAGGGGAGGGATAGTGGAGAGTGAGGAAGTTGGGGAAGGATGACACTGGAAGAAATGTCTGATGTAGGTGATGGGGGGATAGAGACAGCAAACCACCATGGCACGTGTGTACCAATGCAACAATCCTGCAAGATCTGCACATGTACCTCAGAACTTAAAGTATATATATATATATAAAAGGGCTCCTTCTCAGAAAGTAAATCAGCATATCAAAGGAATACTTGCACTCCCATATTTATTATAGCACTGTTAACAATAGCAAAGATATGGAATCAACCTACATGTCCATCAGCAGATGGTGGATAAAGAAAAATGTGATATATATATATATATATATATATATATATTTGTGTGTGTGTATGTGTGTGTATATATATATATGTATAATCACATCTTCACTGTGTGTGTGTGTGTGTGCATATATATATATATATATATATATATATATAAAATAGAATATTATCTGGCCATAAAGAAGAATGAAATGTCATTTGCAGCAACATGGATAGAACTGTAGATTATTATGTTAAAAGAAGCCAGACACAGAAAGACAAATATCACCCATTCTCACTCAAATATGGGAACTAAAAAAATTGGGTCTCATAGGGGTAAAGAATAGAATAGGTACCAGAGAGAGGCTGGGAAGGGAGTGTGGGTTGGGGAGGGAGATGAAGAAAGGCTGGTTAGTAGGCACAAATGTAGTTAGGTAGAAGGAATGAGTTCTGGGCCTGGCATGGTGGCTCACATCTGTAATCCTAGCACCTTAGGAGGCCAAGGCAGATGAATCACGAGGTCAAGAGATCAAGACCATCCTTGCCAACATGGTGAAACCCTGTCTCTACTAAAAATAGAAAAATTAGCTGGGCATGGTGGCACATGCCTGTAGTCCCAGCTACCCAGGAGGCTGAGGCAGGAGAATCGCTTGAATCCGGGAGGCAGAAGTTGCAGTAAGCCAAGATCTGGCCACTGCACTCCAGCCTGGCAACAGAGCAAAACTCTGTCTCAAAAATAAAAACGAAGGAATGAGTTCTAATGATAGATAGCAGAGTAAGGTGATGATAGTTAATGTGATATTGTATATTTCAAAATAGATAGAAGAGAGGACTTAAAAAGTCCCCAACACATAGAAATGATAAATACTTGAGATGATACCCTGACTTAATCATCACATATTCTATGCATGTAACAAAATATCATATATGCCTCATGATATGAGCAAATATTATGTAACAATTAAAAAAAACGTTTTTCCAGATCAGGTTTGGTATTTTTGCTACTCAACGATTTGGCAAGCACAGTTTAAATGGAATTTTACCAAAGCCCTGCTCTTTATCGTGTGACCCAAGTTCCCGGGCTGCAAAGGTCGGCACTGAATGAGATGTAACTCTGTTTATGATTTGTACCTAGGGCAGCCATGCAGGACCCAAGGGGATTTAGATAGATGCCCCATGTGGACCTCACCAAAGCTCTGTCATGGCAGAGAGGAGCAGACATCTGCCTCCAGGCCCAGTGGGAGAGGGCGCCATCCATCTTGTCATACATGATCATTTCAGAATGAAGTTGATCTTGGGTGACTGACTCTGCCCTAAAGATTCTGATTTGTCTCTTGTGTTATCATAGAAGTCTGAGATCTGTCTCAGGCCATGGATATTTTCTAACCTGTATTTTCTAGTTACACGAAAATAAAATTATATTGAATAAAATGTAGAAATTTCTATAAGTAAAAACATGAGAAAATAAACTATTACATTATGAAACCTATCTGCACCAAATATGATTAAAAATCATAACCTGAACCTCATAGATTGTTTCTTTCTAGTATTTTATGTATTTGTTGTTAACTAGCAAATACAGTTGTATGTATATTAAAATTTATTTACATTTACGTTTTCAAAACATGTTTTGTTTTAAAATAAATTTTGAAAAGTACAATTGCATCCAAAGCATTTTCCCTTGTAAAATAAAGTTTATTCTTTATAAAACAGATTTTTCTTTGTTTTATTGAAAGATAAGTAGTCTATGGATTTTTAAAAAATCTAATAGCACATAATATAGTGTAAAATATATTTCACTCTGAGTCTAGACCCCCCCCCCACTCCTCCTTGAAAGTTATAAATAAGGTATTAGTGCTGAATAGGATGCTAAAATAGAGGTTTTGTCCATTTTAGCAGAGGCCCTAAGCTGAGAGCAGTGCTGCAGGGGCAGAGTGCCTCCTGCCTAAAGCCAGGAGTGAGCTCTCCCATGAAGGACATGCAAATAGATTGTGAAATCGATTCTGCCAAGACAGACCAACACCAACCTCCCGCCTGGAAGAGGTGAGTTGGGCAAGCTGGGAGTTGGAGAGAGCTGTCAGAACGTTGTCAGTATCAACCTCCCTGCTTGTCCTAACAAGAGGCAAATGAGTGATTGCCTCTCCCCTTAAGTGATTGGCTTCAGGGATACTCAAGCTTTATTTGCATTCCCTGAAGTCTGAGGGACAGGGAGGACTATGGTCTGAAACATGCCTGAGAAATATAAGAGCAAAGGTTAAAGTGTGTGCCTGAAGCAGGAGGAGCGAGAAAGCCAGGGCTGTCCAGGGAGCAGACTGCTCTCCACCTGCTGGGGCACAGGTGAGGGACCTTTCCAAGGGCCAGTGGACTCCTGGGTTGGAGAAGCTGGAGTCCCTTGGAAGATCTATGTCCAGGGAGACTGTCTGGTGGAGGAGGCAGGGGTGGTGGTGTTACCAGTGGAGGGTGTCCACATTCTTGGCATTTTGAACAAGGAATTGGACAATATGCACAAACAAAGCAAGGGAAGAATGAAGCCACAAAAGCAGAGATTTACTGAAAATGAAAGTACACTCCACAGGGTACGAGCTGGCCTGAGCATAGGGGCTCAAGAGCCCCTTACAGTATTTTCCTGGGTTTAAATACCAATGGGTACCCCATTGGTTACTTGGTGTGCATCCTGTGTAAATGAAGTAGTGTCCTGCAATCAGGATGATTGGTTGCTTTCTGCAGTCAATCAGAGGCTGAAGTGAAGTTACGAAGGTTACACCCTATGCAAGCATCTGATTGGCTGTGGAAAGCAACTAATCAGAGGCTGAAGTTGCAAAGTCCTCCCATACAAATGTCTAATTGGTTGAAGAAAGCAATGCCCCTTTTCCAAGCAGAAATGGGGGTGAGTTGCAAAGGGAGTAGCCTCCAGTCCTTCTGTTACTTAGGTGTGGGAAGTTGGGGTTTTCCTTTTGATTTAGTTATAGGAAGTCAGGGTGGCCTTAGGTTTCTGGCCTCCACACCCTATTCTCCTGCCTCAGTTGGATCCAGCACAGTGGTGGGTTCTGCAATGTCTAGGGAATAGAGGCCTCTCTCATGTCAAGAAAGACATGGATAGAGGTCCTCAGTAAAAGACTCTCTGAGAAACCCACAAGACATCCAGCAAAAAGGGAGTGACATCTGCCAAGGCTAGAGGACTCAATGCCAGGTCACAGCTTGGTAAGACCTTTCCTGCCTCCTCTCCTCTCCATGGCTTCCAACCCTACTGGGGCCTGAAATAGCAGCTTATAAGAGGTGAAAGAGCTGGAAATGCAAATAAAACAAAACAGTGAAGATACATGCATCTATATCTGTGTCTGTGTGTCTCTACATACATCTGTTGTGGGCCTTCATGTATGCATAGGTATACACATACATTTCTATACATACATATACACATGCGCACAGATGTATGTGTGTGTGTGTGTGTGTGTGTGTGTATGTGTATGTGTGTGTGTGTGTGTGTTTGCGTACTCCTATCATGGCCTTTACTCACCCAATCAAGGCTTCTAAGTCTGGATGGGGCCTGCACAGGGACACAAGGACATATTGAACTTGGTTAAAAATTTGAAGTTTCCATTAATACTTTGAGTGACCTTTTTAATAATCAAAATGAGATTGCTCTCATGTGTGAAAGTAACCTGAGGAGACTTCTTTCTGTGAGTGTGAACAGAAAAGCTTTTGTAACAATGGAGAGAAAAAAATAACTTTCCACCTATCTATTTCAGTGCATCCTGCCCGTTCAGTAATGCCAGTTTCTTTTTTATTCTTCCAGAAATATTGATTGCAAATAGAAGTGCATGTTTGTGTAGAGGGACAGGTCTCTCCTCTGTAATCCTCTCCTGGCCCTCCCTGTGCATGTGCTTTAGTCAACAGGGTAATGGAGGAGGTAAGGGGCATTTGCAGTCTTCTCCTATTTGTTAGAGGAGCCGAAGCAGCTGGTATGTGTGGAATTGGGGTGGGGGTGGAGTTGAGGGTTGGCATACAAGTTTACTTGTTTGAGGACTGGCTTGTGTAGCTCCCTTGGCATCCAGAATTCCTTGGAGAGATTGGTGTGAATAGTCAGTATGCTTCCCACCTGGATACACCGTGTCAGCATTCCTCTAACCTTGCAAAGTGGTCCTCCATGCCCACCTACTCTTTCTGCCTTCTACGCAGGCTCCAGAACCCTAAAGCAACCATCTCTCACATTGCTTGGGCATCATTGGGATCTTGATGATTCATTGTTGCCCATTCCTGCCTAGAAGGCTACATCTTTCTCCTGTGAGCCTTTTCGTAACACTTAATGGCACCACTATGGGTCAGCAGACATCGTGTCTCACAAAAAATCTAGGCAGCAACAAGATGCCCCATTCACTTTGTGCAGAAACACTCACGTTCCATGGGTGACTCTTGCCTGCTTAGATGAGTTTGCTTCCCAGCACAGCCTCCCTTCACAAAGGGATAATAAATATGCCTTTTAACTTTTCATTTCAGGTAAATTATTTCACCGTTATAAGTTTTGTTAATAAACCTAGTGGGCCCTTTTGTAGTCATGAATAAGAAACTAAGATGCTAGCATGACATTGTGATCCTCTGTCCAAGGTCCTTCCTTCCATCTACAGCTGGGACAAAGCACTGCATAAGGGGATCATTGTTTTCCCTTCAGTCTTCCTTCAGGAATCTGGCTGAGCTGGGAAGGAAACACAGTCTCAAGGTGCCATCACACATAGATGTGTGCCCTCACCCTGCTCTGAGCAGATGCGTGTGATATTATCATATACCCAGTGTAGTTATACACTCAAAATACATAACTTTTCCCCAAGTTTTCCATAATTACAGATTTACACTCCACAGAAAACTTATCTACAATGCTTGTGATATTATCATATACTCAATGTAGTTATACTACTCAAAATACGTAACTTTTCCCCAACATTTTCCATAATTACAGATTTATACTCCACAGAAAACTTATCTACAATGCGTGTGATATTATCATATACTCAGTGTAGTTATACTACTCAAAATACATAACTTTTCCCCAACATTTTCCATAATTAGAGATTGATACTCTACAGAAAACTTATCTACAAGGATGTCTGTAAAAACTGAAGTCTGGGAATGACAAAAATATTTCATTATTTAAGTATTGGGTTAAATCATCATGTAATATCTATACAGTCAAATTAACAGTTGGAATGTACAGATATTACATAATGATTTAACCCAACACTTAAGTAATGAAATTATTAAGTCAAAACTAACAGGTGGACTGTATGCATATAATTACTAAACCAAACACTATTAACGACAGTCAAATTAACATTTATTTGACTGTTGTCATTAATCAGCTAGAGGTCATTAATGAGACTGAGGAAGGCTTATATGTTCTGTTGTGTAATCTTCCCTAGGATAGATCATTAAGTAAATACTGTTTATTTTCAATTACTGTTTAACATCCTTAAATTAATACATTGTTTTACTTATTTAGCACTTCAGTAGAAGTCAGTTATGTGGCTTCCTTTGCTTAATTTCCCCAAATCAGGCCCTAATGAAGATCTCCGTCATCAAATTTTACTGTGTATGTCTGACTATTTCTTTAAGATAATCCTGGTATATGAATGTTTGGAGGATAAAGTACTCACATTTACTATTTGGGCACATATTGCCAAATAGCTTTCCAAAAAAGTTGTACACACTTATAATTTTATCAGCAGATATGAGGAGATTCATCCTACCAGGGTCGTTTTTTGTGTTTGGCACATCCTCAGATAGTCCCCAAAGATATTCATGGTACTCATGCCTGTTGGTACTTGTGAGGGTTACATATACTCATTATCCTTCATGTAACTCCTTTCCCTTGAGTGTAAGCTGAACCTAGTGATTTGCTTCTAAGGAGCAGAATAAAGAAAATGTAATGGGAGCCAAATTCCATGATTATGTTAAAAAATCACCTTGACTTTGTCTTTCTAGGACTCTGTGTCTTGCTGCACTCTCTCTTGCCTTCTTAGCTTGCATTCTTTGATGAAACAAGCCACCATATTGGAGCATTTCCCCTGCCAAAGAACTGAAGGCAACTTTCAGCCAACAGCCAGCAAGGAACTAAGATCTTCAGCCCAAAGCTGCAGGGAACTGAGTCCTGCCAACTGCCATGTAAGTAAGCATAGATGGGATCCTCCACAGTTGAACTTTCAGATGAGACCAGAGTCACACCTGACAATTTGATTGCAGCCTTTCAAACGACCCTGAAGCAGAAGACCCAGCTCAGCCATGCTGGGTCTCCTGACCCACAGAATCCATGAGAGAATAAATGTGTGTGGTTAAGCCTGTAAGTTTTGAGACAATTTGTTATGCAGCAAGAGATAATGAATAAGCTTTTGTTTCTTTTCATTTTAGGTAAATTATTTCTACTTTGCCAGTTTCTTTAATAAGGCTAGTAAATCCTTCTGTAGTCATAAAATAATATAGAAGTAAGAAAAGAAAAACTCATTTTCTTGAATGAGAAACCAAAGTGCTGACATAACATCGTGACCCTCTGTCGCAGGTCTCCCCTTCCATCCATGTCTGGGCAAGGCATTGCATAACGGATCTTTGCTTGTGCTACATCTTTTCTTCTCTGTGCTTTTCACTCAGAGCATTTATTCCACACATATTTAAGCTCCTAGTGTAAGTTTGAAATCATGGAGAAATAAGACATACGGAGATGCACTGTGCATATCTCACATCCCGCCTCCATGACACTTCTCATGTTGTAACTCCTCTTGGGTGCCTCTTCCTTCTTCATTCTGACTTTCAAAATTTTGTCCTCATTACAAAGCCCCACGTGCTCTATGATGTTTTCTTTCTGACCCTCTGGTGCCCATAGCCTCCAAATGTCTACAATATCAGAACCACTTAGCAAAGCCTGATGTTATCTATTCTCTCTGAGTTAATCTCTGACTTGGTAAGATGTCTGGCCCTTAGTCAGTTATGAATAGGGAATGAATCAAACCAAGTTATAGTTCCTAAAATAGTTGCATGACCCCTAAGCAGCCTTGTTATAAAATGCTCTAAGATGAAATTAAAAGGTCACACAATTATTGTTTTTCCTTATTACCAAGGTTCAGAAATATACTTAACACATTTTAGCTCTTAATTATTTTTAGTTCTATAATACTAGTCATTTAATGAATATTAATTTAAAGCTGGACATTAAACATTCAACTGTGAACTCAGTGTAAACTCTCTGACCCTAGCCAAACAGAATTTAATTTTTAAAAAATGTGGAAATCTAATTAGCCATCATACTTAGGCCCCATGAGGCCACTCATCATGTGTAACTGACACTTCCAGGTGTCCTGCTTGTGGCTCGAATCAATTAGTAATCTTTATTGAAGCTGAATATAATTAATTACACAACTTTGAGATGTTCAAGTCTAATTTCCCTAAAATTACATCACAAAGCTGGGGCATTTGCATGGCTTCTGACAGAGAAAAAAAAAAACAAGCATGAATAATTACTCAGTTAAATTTATGGCACATAAATTCATACCACAAAATTGAACTCCTTTAGCTTACCATTGTCAGAGATAAAAATGCCCTAGGGTTACACACACAGGCTTGTTGAACAGTGCTCATTATTGAAGAAACATGTGTGTTACTTAACTGAACTACAAGCTTATCGGGGACTATGTGCACAGATAACATGTAAGTTAATTGCCCATTCACTAGGATGATACCAACATGACCTATTTCTGATATAAGGTGTGTTCCCTGTCATCCTAGCTGCAATAAAGGCCTGAGCAATAGGAATTATTACAGAAAACCAAATCCAACACATACAAAAACTTAGAATCATAAAATACTTGAGAATTGAAGCTAATCTTGCCTCTTCCTCTAGTCTCCCTAAAATGTGATTGTTAAGTTACATCTGAGGCAAAATATCGAAGAAATTTGAGAGAGTTTCTCAGCATCTATGTCAGTTATCTTTACCACATTAATACTGTGTAACAAACTGCCATAAAGGTAATGTCTTAAAAGAAGGCCCATTTACTATTGCTCCTGAGTCTATAGGTCAACAGACTGGTTTAATTCTGCTAATCTTGGTGACATTGTTTGGCAAGTTCAGTTTGAACCAAGGGTTACTCACTTGTCCAGTGGTTGGTAGGCTATTGGTTGATCAGGCTGCCACTGTTTATGGGCATGTTCTTATGAAGATTTCAGGGGGTGGGGGAAGAGAGAGAGACAGAGAGAAAGAGAGCTGCAGGGCTTCTTGAAGCCTGGCCTCAGAAGTGGCACCACATCACTTTTCCAACATTCTATGCCCAAAGCAAGAAAAAGATCAGTGAAGATTCAAGGAGTGGGGAAATAGACTCTACCTCTTAGAGGAAGTACCTGTAAAGTCACAAAGTAAAGAAAGGGTGCGGGGAATTGAGTCTATTTCCCAATCAATCTACTACAGCATTCAGAAATGTATGGACTTAATCACATTTGTACTCAGAAATATATAGTTCATTTTCATTATTCTTTATAGTCATATTCTATAAAGATGCTATGAACATTGCATGAGTGGGTACTGAATTATTGCTTCAAGGGGAAATTTGCTTTATATAGGTTTGTCAATATTACTCTTGTGAAACAAGCCAGTCTCATCAGTGCTGAAAATGTGCTCTTCCACGTAGCCCTTTTCCTGCATAATTCTTAGCAGGTGTTTTGAAAATTCGTCCATAGTCACCTGATCTGCAGAAATGTACCTCCTCAGCGAGTTTAACACTTTTCACATTGCACTGCCTTTTGAATCATGTGAACGAGCCAGGACCAGCCAAGACGAGTGTAACATTTTCCTGACCGTGGGTAATCTGACTGTAAATTTGTTTGGTTTTCAGCCTCACAACAATGCTGTCAACTTTTTAGTTATTTTTAAATTAGTTGTCATCTCATGAATCCATGCATTTAGCCATTTGCCCGTCTTTTCCATAGCTTCATCATACACTGTGGATGCTACTTCAACACCTTCTGGAGTGGCCTCTCATGTGGATCTGCGAATTTCCTCTTCCTTTTCCTGCCTGTATCTTGTTGATTCATTCACATGGAAGTCAGCCAACAGCACTGTAACTCATGCCTGCCTGAAGCTTAGCTAACACATGTATTTGCTATAAAAGGTACATCACAGTCTCCTTGCGCTGAGGAGCACTAAACAGCACCATAGCACAATGTTTGGAGGCCATCTTAAACAGCAAAATTATCAACAAAAGCACAAAAAATCCAAAAAAAATTGGCAGTAAATAGACCACATACACAAAAGATACCTGTTTATAGTTTAAAAGCTGAAACAAGAAGAGGAGAGTGTCGTGTTCAACCTCAGCTGGGAACAGGCACATCGAACAGCACACATTTTTCTGCAACTCTCTTCTAGTCCATGAATGACCACAGCATCACTACAAGGACAGATTTTGGGGGTCACAGGTAAATTTGAGCAAGTAGACAAATTTGCAAATATGGAATCTGTGAATCATGAGGTGGCCTGCATATAGAAGACCTGCTCTGTGACAGTCACTGAGTCAAGTCCTGGAGAAGAAGCTGCTCAGGGACCAGCCCTGCCCTGACAGGTGCTCAGTGTCTCCGTCGGAGGCGGCAAACGGAATGACAGCACGTGCTCCTCAGGGCTGACATTCTGGAAGGAGAAAATGTTTGGGGAACACAGAAGTGCCTTCCAGTAAGAATTTTAATTCTAGCTGTGGTTCAGGCTCACTATTTCAGTCTTTACTTATAGTCTCTACTGAGGGATGATTTAGTTTTGGATCCAAAGATGTCCTGGGTGTAGGCTGAAAACAAGCACAACTCTAAAGTTGTTGTTGGTGTTTGGATTTAACCAGATTCTTATTTCTGGTTAAATAGGCAGTGGGTGGAGCTCAGAAAATAGGTGGAGCTCAAATCACCACTGCTCTGACTGCCTGCTCTATACCAAGCATGCTAAGGGTTGTGGATGTGCAGTATTGAGACCAAGGCAGCTCCTTCTCCAGGGAGTCTCCCCTGGGGGGTGACGGGGGAGGCACAGGCATACCTAGCATTGCTAACATAACAGGATGAGAGAGAGTTCCGGGGCTCCAGAAGGAAAGCGGTTGTTTCTAGATGGGGATATCTATAGGGAACATAGATTACATAGTTCCGTGTTTCTCATCCTTTCAGATAGCATGACCCTATAATTCTGACTCTTTTCTTTTTAATTATATGGAACTGTCAAGCTTAGTTTTCTATATTTTGTATTATGAAAACAATAATTGCACTGTGTGCTTCGTGTTTCCTCTCCCCAGCACGTCTTCTCAGCTGGCAGTGGTACTGCCTCATCCCCATCTCCAAGACCAGTCACAGGAGAGGGTGCGTTCCTAGACAGCAGGGGAGGATGTTAGCTTCAGCTCTTTGCTCCCAGAACCTAGCACAGGACCTGGCCCAGAGAAGACACATTGGAAGCATTTGCTGATAGAAAAGATAATTGGAAAAAGGAAGGAAGAAGGGGAGGAAGGAAGGAAGGAAGACAAGAAGGAAATAAGAAGAAGAAAGAAGAAAAGAAAAAATTATAGACAACCACGTGGCCTCTGAATGCTAGACTACTTGAATCAAAATCACCTTGAATCTTTGATTAATGAGTAAGTGCAGAGTATCTGCTATGCCTGGTGGAGACTCTGCTGCAAAGCTGTCAGGGATGGGTCAAGGAGTCTGTGTTTTAAATAAGCACAGATCCACTAGAATCCATAGGGGATTCTGAGAGACAGCAAGATTTGGGGACCACTTACGCAGATACAGGGTGTCCCATCATGAACAGCATCACTGCATCAGTGTTACAAGTTGTCAGGAATGGGCTTCTGCCACCTGCCTTCATAACCTGCCAGTATCACAGGCATTGCAGAAAAAACCGCCCTGGCATAGACGCAGAAGTGTGCCTTCAGCTCTGCAGGCCGTTGTCTGTTCTCTGCAGCTGATCACCTCTGGGGACAGCGGAATTGGATGGCCTTAGAGAAAGCTCCTTTGCACTTGTGCTATTGAACACTTTTTCTCCATGTATGGTCCTTAAGTTGCCTATGCAGTTTGTAAAATGCAGGTCTTTGGGATCTATTCTAAAGCTGGAATTTCCCAAGTGGAGCCTTCCTTATGATACGCTATAAGAGGCTGGTGACACAGGCACTCACTGTTTGATATGCAGGTGTTTAATATTTAATCGAAGGCAACCCTTCCCAATGTCTGGATGTTTGATCCCCGGGGCAGCCTGCTCTCATGACCCATTAGGGTGCAAAAAACTTATTAGAACTTCTAATTATATATTTTTATCTCATCCATTACTTAAAGAGAAAATGAACTGAGTTTAGCATCAGCACTGGCACAGAAGCCCCCTTGCTCTGAGCCCCTCCCATGTCTCAACTGGATAAATGCAGTAGCTCCTGATTGGGCTCTGCTTCCGCCCTTGCCCCCTGCCCCACACGACTGATCTCCACTCACAGGCACGAAGGATACATTTAAAACGTCAGCAAGGTCAAGCCACACCTTTCTCAAAGTTCTCGGATGACTTCATTTTACCAGTTAAAGTCGAAGTCCTTAAGGCCCGATGCGATCTGTCCCTCTGTGTCCTCTCTGACTTCCTCTCTTCCCTCAGGGGTGGCTTACTCCACTGCAGCCACAGAGGTCTCCTCTGCTCCACAAACATGGCAGGCACACCCTGCTCAGGGCCTTCACACTGGCTGTTTCCTGTCACTGGAGTCTGAACCGTAAACATCCACATGCTTGACTCTCACCTCAGGTCATGTTTAAACATCATCTTCTCAACCTGCCCCCATTACCCTCAACCCCCTTACAAAATGAATGACACATATCAGAAACTCAATCAATTCACTACATACTTATTGAAGAATTGATTGAATGAATAGCTATATTTTATATGCATTGAATAATATACCGGAGTTATAATGCATGTAAAGTAATGATCAATCACACATATTTAGTTAGATGGTCTGCTTCTCCCCCTCCCCTCCCCCTCCCCCTCCTCCTTCCTCCTCCCTTCCTCCTCCTCCTCCTCCTCCTCTTCTTCTTCTTTCTTCTTCTTCTTCCTTTTCCTCATAGAAGCACCGGCGAGAGTCATTGAATTATTTAATGAATATTGGCTCAGAAGTCTGGGAAATGATTCTCCTGTAATCTTCGACATGTATCTAACTGTGTCCAGGAGATGGCGCTCATTCCCAACAAGTCACGCAGTAGCAAGCGCAGTGCTGAGCATCTCAGCCTTGGTGCTTTTTCATCTTGCTACTTTTGTCATATGAGTAATGATTGATGGCTCTGGTACCATTGTATGGCTTAGCCGTGCTGGCAATTGAATAACTGTACCCCTGAAATTCCTACCTGTGGAGAAGGACTTGAGATCATCGTTTTGGGGATGTCAGCAGCCCATGCCAGGACTGAGTGTATGTTGGGGGGACTCCCGGTGCCCCAGTGGCTCTGCAGCCCCATTGTTAGGGTCCTCTTTCCAGTGTAATGCCACAGACCTTCTCAGGGATCCTCGCATAAGCAAGATCTATTGACCTTGCAATGTCTGTTGCTTGCTAAATACCGGTTACCAGCCAGGCACTGGAAGAAGCCCTTTATGTGCACAGTCTGATCCTCTCAACCTCCTGGAAGAAAGAGCTTTAGAATTTCATTTTACTAAGGTTTCAGAAGATTAACAACAAGTGGCATGGAGGGATTTCTTGCCCAGTAAAGCAAACAGGAAGTCTCCATGCGGCCCTTTCCCCTGTGCACAGAAGTCCAAGGAACTAAGAACTCAGAGGTATGCAAGTTCAGGTTCCCTGTCCTCCAGCAGTTCTGTATCCGGTGAGAGAGAGAGATACCCATACAGAGAGAGTCTATTTTAAGGCAGATTGTAATACATATTGAGACAAAAATATGGGTAACTTGCCAAGGGGGAACTTCACTCAGTACCTACATGTTTCCACGGTATTTTTTGTTTGTTGTCTTATTTTTATTACTGCTATTAGAGAAAAATACTGGTTCCCAACTCCTCATGTAAAATTTTCCAAATTAGTGCTTCTTAATTTTTACCTGGGATCAAGCTGATTGCAGATTCTACTTCAGTGGGTTGGGAACAGAACCTGGGACTCTGAATTTCTAATCATCTGTCATGTGATGCAGATGCTGTGGCTGCAGGGACCCCAATTTGAGTAGGAAGAGGCCAGAGAAGTGAATGTCCCAAGGTCTGGCTCATGAGTCATGAGCTAAGAATCTTTTTTGTGTGTGGTTGTTTTAAACTATTTTTAAAGGGCTGTGGGGGCAAAGAAGAAAGACTATGCAACATATGATACGTGGCCCACAAAACTTAAAGTATTTGGCATCTGATCCTTTAGAGAAAAAATTTGCAGACTCCTGGGCTAAAGTAAAACTGCTGACCTCTTACTAAATTCCACTGGAAGACCAAGTTCTTTTGAATGATGAGTTTGGAAGAAAGAGCAAGGCGTACTCAATTCCATACTTTCTATGGGTTTCTTGCCTGCAGGGAGCATAGATTCTGGGAGCCTCTTGGGAAGAGTCTCTGTGGTGCCAGGAAGGGGTCTACAGTCTCTAGTGTTTTGCTGATGGCATCAGTCTGTCTAGTGATGTATTCAGGAGCCCACTTCTCAGTAGACCTAGTTCAAACTCTTCAAACTACCTTATCCATAAAAAGGTTTCTATCTGCTTGATTCTCCTTTTTGTCTCTTAGTGACTCAGAGATTGAGTTGGAGGGGGAGGCAGAGTGCTCCTTTAGAGCCTCCCAAGCCCCAGCCTTTCCTTTTACCTTCAGGCATTTGTTTTGTGTGTCTGAGTCCTTGTTGGACTCTAGGGCAAGGCTTGCATTCTAAGCCTGACTGACAGATGCATATGTGGTTGCAGACTCACCATCCACGCACTACCAAATGACTTCTGTGTCAGACCATGCCAGCGGCTGATTGCCCTATCAGAGGGCTCATTGCCGGTTGGAGTTAGATCTCTGAGCTAGGAAGCTGATATGCATCCTGGGCGCAGGCAGGCCTTCCCCAGTCTGCAGTCCTTCGCATGCCATCTCTGCTGGCTCCTCTGGGGAGCAGCCGTCAGTCGCTTTGCAACGAGGGGCCAGAATCACAGGAAAGTGGGCCTGATTTCACAAAAGCTGCAGCCATATATATTTTATTCTTCGATGTGTAACCATGGTAATGAGATCAGATGAAAAATCCTCAAATGCACATGGCAGTTGGGGTACTGGAGAAGGGTTTAATTTTAGAATCTGAGTCTTGCTTCATGGAACAAAGAGCAGTGGAATGGGGCTTGCCACAGACCTTCCGTAGCTTCTTCTCCTTCCAGGACTACACAGTCTGTCTGACTGCAGGCAATTTTTGTGTTCATCAGTTGTGGAATTTGTTTGGCTTGTGACATTCTTCTACCACTGCCG
The DNA here is from genome assembly GCA_963573385.1 of Cacajao melanocephalus. NCBI lineage: Eukaryota > Metazoa > Chordata > Mammalia > Primates > Pitheciidae > Cacajao > Cacajao melanocephalus. Next base: position 25,113 of record CAUYLG010014018.1, on the reverse strand, counting down.
CTATTGTGACAGGGGTGTGCCACTAGAAAGTCATTCTGTTGTGGTAATTTTCAGGAATACCAACAGAGTAACAAAATAACTGAACTCAAGAAAATGCAGCTGTTCTAATCATCCCATATTTAAACAAGGCACTTTATTTGCTTTCATAATCCTTACCACAAAGTCTGCAGGGGAGATGCCATGATTATCCCCGTTTGACAGATGAGGAAATTGAAGTGCATAGGTTGTATAACCTGTCCTGAGGTCCCAGGATGAGGAACTGATGTTGTCGGTATTTGATCCAAGCGATCTGGCTGAGAGCCTGCACGCCCAACCATCACGTGGCTGTCACAGTCCAGCATCAGTTATGCAAGCTGCAGGCAGGGCCACCAGGGGACAAGAGGATCCCTGGCAGGGATGTAGGGAACTGTGACTTAAGAATTACACACTGGGGTAGGTTGGGGGGTGGGGGCTAGGGGGAGGGACAGCAAGGGGCAGGAAGGCTGGTGAGGGAAACCACTGGGAGAAATGCCTGATGTAGGTTAAGGGGGGGCAGGGCGGTGGGGGAGCGGAGACTGCAGCCTGAAAACCACCATGGCATGTGTATACCTATGCAACAACTCTGTGAGATGTGCACATGTACCCCAGAGCTTAAAGTACAATTAAAAAAAAAAGAATTTTCAGTCATTGCCATTGTCCATACATCTGGAAGGGCCAATTTCTGCTCCCATAAAAGGCAAGGCTCTTAGTTATAATTGCCAAGGTTGCAGGGCTGTAGGAAAGGGAGCAAGACGGGAACTTTAAACCCTGCCAGAGTTAAGGAGTGAGTGTAAAATCAGTGTCACTTCTATAAAAACAAGTCTCCAGAATGTGTAAACAGCCTTTAAATGTGCATACATGTGAATCCACTAATTCAATTTCTAAGATTCTTCCAAAGGGAATAATAAAAGCATAAGAAGTTTTCTTTTTCCTCTTGAACGGTATGCACATCACAGCTTTATTTATATCAGAAAATTTTCAAAAGAACCTTGTAGTCAACTTTTGGGGATTGATCAAGTAAATAAGTAACTCTACTAAGTAGAATAAAAATAGCCAAAAATATTATTTTTGAGAAACTTTTAGTAACAAAGAAATATTTGTGATATAATTCTGTGTGGAAAAAATCAGGGAGCAAAATTAGGCCATGTGCAGTGGCTCACTCCTGTAATCCCAGCAAGCACTTTGAGGGTTGAGCTTTGAGCCCAGGAGTTCAAAACCTGTCAGAGCAACAAAGCAAGATGCTATCTTTAAGATTTAGTCTGTTATGGTGCTGCGCACCTGTGGTCCCAGCTACTTGGGAAACTGAGGCAGGAGGGTTGCTTAAGCCCAGGAGTTTGAGGTTACAGTGAGCTATGATTGCACCACTGCACTCCAGCCTGGGTTACAGAGTGAGACCCCGTCTCTAAAACAATAACATCAACTACAAAAATTATATGCATCATGAACTCACAAATGTGCGGAGAGATCTCTTTATATATGTGATTGAGAAAATGATCAGAATATTTCAGAGAGACAGAATTTGGAGACATTTTCATTTTCTTTATATTTTCTTAGCTTTCATAATAATCAAAAACTCTTGCGATTAACAACAATTTTGTTAATGACAGAAATAATGATAAAAATAAACGTTTGGTGATATAAGAAAGAGATTGATCTATATTTAAAGTACTTTCTTCACAAAGCCTAGCATTATAGGTATTACTGTATCTGTTTTACTAAAACATGAATTGAAAGATGAAGAGATTAATTGACTGCCTCAAAATGTATTAAATAAACCAATTATTAAAGGTAACTAAGTAAAAGCATTTGTAACGTGCTCAAGAAAGGAGTTGGTGTCTATTTAGCTGCTGGACAGAGCTGAGCAAATCACAGGAATTGGGGAACGAAAGGAGAGTGGGGCTGAATCGTGAAAAGCCTCGAATGCCATACTAAGGAGGGGACTCTATCCCATAGGCAATGCGGAATCAGATGCACAAATTAAAAGGGAGAGAGAGAGAGAGAGATCATTATAAGACTGTGTGTGTGTGTGTGTGTGTGTGTGTGTGTGGGCGTGTGTGCGCGTGTGCGTGATAAAGTCTCAAGGGGTAGTGCTCAGAAGAATTTACCAACATTGCATGTCAGTTCCAGCCTTCATTAGGGACTACACTTCCATACACTCCTTGCAACATAATTCTTATAGAATTCTGGGGAGTATTTGCAGAGTTTCCCTGCCTGAAAAAGGCAGAGGTAGTTAGCCCTCCAGGATGTCTAGAAGCAGATGCGCACAGTCAACACAGAATATCTTCAAATCCATTATCTCTGTTTCTTTCTTTTAAAGCATCAAGTCATGTGCTATTCGCACTGCAAGGGCTCCATTGTCCTGTGTGACTAATTACTTTGCCACCTCAGCCAATGCTTGGTGAATGCTTCAAACCTAGTTGCACTTGGCACGTGCCTTCAGCCTGATAGATGCCAGTTCTCCAGCCTACACACTCCATGTATGTCACCTTATCTGCACCACTTAGATCCCTCCCCATATTACTGTGACCCCCACCTCACTCAGCCACCACGTGCCATGAATTCCCGAGTCTCTGTCGGTTCAAACTTTTTGATTGGAACATCAGTGGTATAGTCAACTGGCCATTTCTATCCAAACTGTACAAGAAGTGGCACAATGTTCCAATCATTTTCTTTCCATCTGGGTGTATATATCCATAATTATAAATAACTAACAGCTTCACACTTGTTCTGTGTCAGATGCAGGTCTCGGGACCTAACTTACATTAACACCAGTAACCCTCAGGATAACCCTTCAAGGTGGGAGCCATCCCCACTTTACCAAGAAAACACAGAAGGGCTCAGGGACTTGCCTGAGGTCACAGCAGAATTGCCAAGCTTTGAATTCACAGTTTTGATTTCAAAGTCAGTGTTCTTAATCATCACAGCATGCTGCCACTCACAGCCAGAAGAGAACATACTCCAGAATATCTTACTCAATCACAGTTTACTTACAGTTTCTCTACTCATGATGTTCCAACCCTGAAGCTTTTGATGTGCAATCATGGCTGGTTTTAGACAGCTGTGTGATGATGATACCATTAGCTACTATACTCAGTGCTTCCCTCCCCCTGCCCCTTTTCTCTCTCTTCTGCTGCTTAGAAGATCCCTTATTTTCCCTCTTCTTCTTTTTTTTTTTTTTTTTGATAAATCCTTTCTTTCCTGGTTATCTCACATGGATACATGGTTTCCCCACCCATTTCCCTTGTTGAAAATTCTTTATCTAATCCCCACCATCCAGATGTAAATGTGCAACAGCAGACTAGATAGCTTCTATGTATTTGACACAAATACATCAAACTCAGCACATCCCAAACCAGGCTTGCTGCCTCACCCTTCTGCTTTGTCAATGGCTCCCCCTGTGTTCTATTCCCGTGAGAAATCGCAGAGTCAGCTTTGACTCTTGCTGTTCCTTGACTCCAATATCTCCTGAGTTCTCCCTTTCTGTTGATTTTTATCTCTTTCTTCTTGGAATCAACACTTTTCTGGCTCACTTTGCTCTGGTGTGTGCTTGTCTTGAAATGGTCTTCTTGGACCTGGGTTACAATTAGAAACTCAGGGATCAATAATTTCCTTAAAACATTGTACTCCTCCTCCCTCCTCAATCTCCACCAACTTGCTGCCTGGAAAACATCCCAGATGCCAAGATAATGGAGCTGGAAAGTGAAACAAGAAACTTAACAATTTCTACGGAGAGGAGGGCTCCAGAAACGTGCAGGACAGTGCAAGTTTTTTAAGCCATTGAATCTACGGGAAAGTAAGAGCTTGGTCCCCACTTTCAGCCGAGAAGCTGGAAGGTGGCATACTGATATCACTCCTTCTCTCAGACATCTACCCATTCTTCATGGTACAGATAAATGTCACCTCCTTCATGAGCTTTTCCTGCTGGAACTTCTTGGAACTCTAGACTACCTGAGTAACTTATTTACCCCTTGCTATGAACTGAATCTGTGTGTTTCCCCACAAATTCAAATGTTAACATCCTGTCCTCGAAGTGATGATATTAGGAGGTGGAAGTTTTGGGAGGTGATTTGGTTGTAAGGGTAGAGCCCTCATGAATGGGATTAGTGTCCTTATAAATGAGGCCTGAGGAAGCGCTTTCAACCCTTCCACTCTGTGAGGACTCAGTAAGAAGATGCCACCTATGAATCAGAAAGCAGGCCCATAGGAGACACAGAACCTGCCCGAGACTAGATCTTGGACTTCTCAGCCTCCAGAACGGTGAACAATACATTTCTGTTGTTCACAGCCTCTGAGTCTGAGATAGTTTGTTTTAGCAGCCCCAGCTGATGAGAACGCCCCCTTCACGTGATACTCAATGATGCATTGTCCGTATTTTCATGTGCTTGTCTCTCCTGTTAGGTTGGAAACCATAGACCAAAGTCTGCTTCAGTCCAGAATAAGCCTGGCCACAGAGGCACTTCCTGAAGTTGGCTGAGTAAATGAATAAACGAACACAGTCTGCCAAAAACAGTGTTAGAGTGTATGAAAACCTGGCCATGGTAATTCCTCCTAAGCATCCATGCTCTTGGGTGACTTTCCCCACACTGACATTGGGTTTGGCTGTGTGGCTTGCCGTGGTCTGTGGGATGATAGTGACTGTGACACAGGCACCTTTGCAGGCCTGACTCATAGAGGATTCCCGTCTCCCACTTTACTCACAACTCTCTGACCACTACCACGGGAATGACCTGAGCCACACTGTTAGATGCTGAGTGGTGAAACAGAGGACTGAGAGGCCCCAAGCTGCCAGCTGAGCCAGGCACATGACAATACTGGCATGAACATCAGCTGATCTGCCTCAGGCCTTGAGAACCACCAGCTGATGCACGAAACCATAAGATGAACAGAACATTCACGTTCTAAACTTAGTTTTGGAGTGGTATTTTATGCAGCCAAAGCTAACTGGACAGTCATAGATCACTAATTTTCAAAGAAATTGTTATGGTTTGTGTCCCCACCCAAATCTCACCGTGAATCTCACTGTAGTGAGACTGAAGAAATGAGTGCACAGGCCCATTTTGCCTGTGTTGTGGGAGGGACCAGTGGGAGGTAATGGAATCATGGGGGCAGGTCTTGCCCATGCAGTTCCTGTGATAGTAAATAAGTCTCATGAGATCTGATGGTTTTTAAAAGGGAAGTTTCCTTGCACAAATTCCTCTTTCCCTGCTGCTGTCCATGTAAGGTGTTACTTGTTCCTCCTTGCCTTCCACCATGATTGTGAGGCTTCCCCAGTCGCATTGAACTGTAAGTCCATTAAGCTCTTTCTTTTGTAAATTGCCCAGTTTCAGGTATATCTTTATCAGCAGAGTGAAAGCAGACTAATACAGAAATGAACTGCAGTCAAGCTGTTTATTTACTAAGCAGCTTTTGCTGCTGGATGGAGACAAATAAACAAAACACATATTCTACTCAAACAGCCTTTAACTCAAGACTAGGCCATCACCCACTAGCTGTGTGATATTGAACAAGTTACATTGCCTCTTAGATATAAAAAACTATCTTTCAAGGTTCTCAGAAAATGTGATAAAAATATACTTATAAATCAGCTAATGCAAACTACTGCATAGTATGTGGTCAGCATATGTTGACTATTTCTCTTGGCTGATCTGTGATTGAAAATGAAGCTCTGACTCTTCCCATGGACAAAATTCTATCCCTTGTCCCCTCTCTCCTTCTAAGAGCTATTTAAATACATGAACAAAACAGACTAAGCCAGTTTGTACCAAATCCCCCCAGATGAAGTCCTGAATTGTTTCTGAGGAGTTAATTCCTTACACAAGTATATGAGTCAAGCCTTGGAATTGCTAAACTCATAGGTGTTCCTGCTTAATTATCACTTCCTATCTCAAAACCAGCAAACAATAAAACAGTGTCCAGATTAGGAGGACAATCAAATTTCTCTCAATGTGGGTTCCTTCTCTGTCACATTCTCTACAGGTCCAGGCAAAATCTTAGATGAAAATATTTGGGGCACCTATTCCCAACTCTTCCTTTCTTGTAATTTTCAGGCATTCTGGGCCCCAGAGTTAGAATGTTTTTCAGGGCTGGAGGGGTGACTGCAACACTTCACCAACCATTTGTGGTTTATTGGCTGATTAGCCATGGTCTCTGCCTTCATAATGAACTCACTCTACTAGGAGGAGACAATTCTGTGAGTACCACTATATCAGGCAAGCTATGGTGAGGGTTACACATTGTAATGTTAGGTATGTCGGGTGTTCCAAGCTTTAGGCTAAGTATGTAATGAGTTTTATTGACCCAGGGAATTTAAAAACAGTGCAAATGTCACTACCACAGATAGACCTGCCCTTACCACCTCATCTAGAAAAAGCCCCTCAGCTCACCTTCTCTGTCCCTGGTCTGGTCACCTTGGCCTCTTCCTCTGCTTTTGCTTCTCCATACCACTTATGGCTCAATGAAACCCTATTATTTATATACTTGTATACTTCTTTATTATTAGCCTCCCAGGAATATAAGTTCCAAGAGTGAAGGAACTCAGTCTGTATTGTCCTTTGCCACCTAGAATGGCATGTGGCACACAGAGGGCTCTCATTTGTTGAATGGCATGAGATGGACATCAGAACAAGGAGTGAGGAGTTGACTCCTGTCTCTTTCTCCGAATAAGATGAAAAGCTGTCGGGATTGGGACTGTGTCATCTATGTAACACAAGCTCCCAGCACTATGCCAGGGGCATCATGGGCCCTCAACCAATATTAGATAATGAATGGGCCAAGAAAATCCACTGGTAAATAGTAATATGCACTGCAAAAGGGTAATTTCTGATACCAGAGTTTTTTAGAATATTAGAGGAAGTCAACAATTAAATTCCCTTGGATGGATGTATTTTAAGGAGTCATTGCAAAGGTAACTAGATGTAAGACTTGTAATTTTTTAAAATTTATTTGTACTTCACAAGTAATCTGGGTTAGTACAATGTAATTTTGCTAACTGAAGGTCATCACTGAGAATGTAATTCTTAGCATTATCATCTTATGCTACATTTAACAATTGCCACATCTTTCTTCCGCAGGACTCTAGACTCTTGGAAGGCAGGGATCTTTATGTCTATAATGACCAGCTCAGTGCTTTGTTTACAGTAGATGTTCAGTAAATGTTAAGTTGAAAAAATGGATAGATGGATGAGCATTTCTTATCACCCTCTACCGTGGCTGTTGTGCCCTCAAGGGCTGCCCAGCCTTCTTCTGGCTAGCTGACCCTACACATGCCAGCTCCACGAGACTGTCTCTCTGTCCCTGTTGAACTGCTGTGTCACCTTCTGGTAGCTTTCTTGCTTCTCCCATGATCATTCCAGTCATGTCTTTTCTCTGTGCAGTTTGCTCGCCTGGTAGGTCTAACGATCAAAATATTGAACAGCTTTGTCTGTGACAGCATCTTTTATTTCTACCTGTCTTTGATCTCATGTGAGTAGAGGACAAGGAACGCAAGTTTGTTAGCCTTTGTGGCAGACTAAAGAAAGTTGAAAATTCTTTGATGCTTTTCACAGTAGGAAATGGGTCTCTTTCCCTACCTGTTAAATCTGGACATCATCAGTGACTGTTTTGACCATTACAATACTGTGGGCCTGGCCATGTCAGTTTCCAGGCACAGGCCTAAGTGATGGTTTTTGATCCTTGTGGCTCTATTAAAGCCCTAAACCATCAGGTAAGAAGCCGACCTTCCTGCTGAAGGGACATGAGGAGAGCCTTTGAGACTTCCTATAGAATAGGAGGATCCCAGCTGAGCCCAGACCATCAGCCAACCCACCATGGCCCCAGGCTAGAGAATAAAGCCATCTTGGACCCAGCAAAGAGGCCAGCTGCCAGCTGAATGCTGCCCAGGGAGTCCAGTTGGTGGCACGGGAGACAGAATTGGTCAATCGCATTCCGCCGGGATGCCTGACCTAAAAAATCATGCAATATAACAAAGCAATTATTTTAGACCACTAAGTTTTGGAGTGATTTGTTATGTGACAACAGAAAGGCAAAACAGCATAGATTATGAAATAAGATTAAATAAGCCTCAAATGGTCACTTAAATATAATTTTCTGAGTAAAGTGCATGGAAATTGTGATCCACATTGTGGTTCTTCAGTGGCTGTGTACATTTCTTTTCTGATTCTCTGGCGTGTTCAGTATTGGTGAGCTTGCTAGAGACAGGGGTTCCACAGATGAGAGTACCTACTGTTTGCAAACATTGTTGAAAACAAAAATGAAGTGCTGGTTGAACAAAAATGAAGTACTTGGCTAGCAAAGGGTACATAAACCAAATTAACAAGCTTTTATGGAATACCTGCAACACTTCTGTTACATTGTTTTGAGGATTCAGAGAATTAATAAATAAACAATAGTATATGCATTTAATTTACTAAATACTTGTGTTTCTAACCTGTACAGATTCACACTATAAGGTATAGGACAGTCAGAGGGTACAGAAATGAAAACTACAAACATCTGTGATTAGTTGTATTTTACATATGTGCTGACCCTGATACCCCCAAACATTTTCATAGTAAATATACTACTTTATCCTTATGAGAGGCCTACATGATTGCCAGGGCTGGCTATTTCATATTTTGCAGATTTAAAAACAAAGGTCTGAAAACATACAGTGGTTATTACAGGCTGAATTGTACCCTCCAATCCTCCCATTCCTGGGACTTATGAATATGTTACCTTATATGGTAAAATGCTTTGACTATTTTGGATTATTCAGGTGGACTCATTGAAATCATAGGGCCTTTTTAAGGAAGGGAGAACAGAGCTAGGGTGAGGGAAGGACTATGGAAGCAGTGGTTAAAGTACAATGCTTTGAAAATGGAAACAGGGGCCACTAGCCAAGGAATGCACGTGGCCTCTAGATGCTGAAAGAAGCAAGGAAACAGATCCTCCCCTGTAACTTCCAGAAGGCAATGCAGCCACACTGACACCTTGATTTTAGCCTGTGTCACTGGCTGAAATATGTTCCCTCCAACCTGTTCATGGGTTGAAATTCTCACCCCCAGTACATCTGAATATGGCTGTATTTAGAGATAGTGTCTTTAAAGAGATAATTAAGGTTAAATGTGGTCATTAGAGTGGCCCCTAATCCAATATGCATTACATCCTTTTAAGAAGGAGAAATATGGACACAGACATGCACAGAGGGATACCCATGTGAAGACACAGTAAGAATGTGGCCATCTACAAGCCAAGAAGAGAGGCCTCAGAATGAAACCAGTCCTGCTGACACCTTGATCTTGGACTTCAGGCTTCAGAACTCTGAGAAGGTAAATTTCTGTTGCTTAAGCCATCCATCTGTGATACTGGGTTATAGAAGTCTGAGCAAATTAGTTCAGTGGTGTGCCCCTAGCTATGTCAGGTCATTAGAGGCAGACATGAGAATGGATCTAGGAGTCCTAGCTCCTAGTGCTCCTCCTGCTGCCGAAACTACTGCCCCTCCTGCTGGACTCGGGTACAATGATTACGAATTGCTTACATTGTGATCTCAGCCTTCATCAACCTCCAGCTAGGCAATCTTGGAAACATTGCTTAAATTTTCTGTGCTGTGGTGAGGACTATAGCATGTAGTACCTGTTCAGTGACTCTCGGATACTGTTTCTGGTCTCTGCATTCCAGATTGAAAAAGGATGAGTGGAGTTTTCCAGCAAAATTCCTGAAAGCCTTTCTCTAAAGGTTGATCACTTAATAAAACAAAGAGAATAGACTGGAGGAATGAGGTATAAGATCATGAATGTACAAACTGCGCATGAGCAAGAGTGTTTCTTTTCTAGTAGAAAGAGTTCAATTTTGCAGCAAATCTCTCTCCTATATCACCCATAGAAACTGTAATCGTTTGCAGGGGTGGAAACCATTATGCATCAATGTCACTGTCATCAAATAAAATGTAAGTGCCTACAGCGACACAGTGTGGTCTAAGGAGTTTTGCAAAGAACCCATAATTGGTACCCTGCTGTTCAAATCATCGAGAAAGTAGGAGTTTGGGGCAGGAGGTAATGGCTGCAGATTTTTTACATGATTCTCACGAACCTTGAAATGTCGGACCAAGGCCGTGCTGCCCCTCCCTTATCCAACAACTTCCCGAGGGCTGTTCTTCCTCTCTCATGGACAATCAGCGCTGTGCGAGGATGTTCTCATATCCTAGAAAGCCTGAGGGAGTTTCTTATAGCCAATATGAATCTGTGATTTTAGTACCAGAACCCTGAGTGACAGGCCGAGGGAGGCAGAAGGTGATTCAGGTACCTGCCTGTGCAGCTCAGGAAGTGAAGGCAGTCCTCCTTTGTCTTGATGATTTGTCTTTTCTCTGTTTTTGTTTGTTTGTTTGTTTTGAGACAGAGTCTTACTCTGTTGCCTGGGCTGGAGTGCAGTGGGGTGATCTCAGCTCACTGCAACCTCCCCCTCCCTGGTTCAAATGTTTCTCCTGCCTCAGCCTCCTGAGTAGCTGGGATTACAGGCACATGCCACCACACCTGGCTATATTTATATTTTTAGTAGAGACGGAGTTTCACCATGTTGGCCAGGCTGGTCTCGAATTCCTGACCTCAAGTGATCCACCCACCTTGGACTCCCAAAGTGCTGGGCTTACAGATGTGAGCCACCGTGCTCAGCCTATTGTTTGTTTTTTGAGTTGGAGTCTTCCTGTGTTGCACAGGCTGGAGCGCAGTGGCACAATCTCAGCTCATTGCAAGCTCCACCTCCTGGGTTCAGGTGATTCGCCTGTGTCAGCTTCCTGAATAGCTGAGATTGCAGGGGCATGCAACAACACCAGATAATTTTTGTATGTTTTTCTAGTAGAGATGGGGTTTCACTGTGTTGGCCAGGCTGCTGTTGAACTCCTGACCTCAACTGATCCCCTGCCTGGGCCTCCAAAAGTGTTGGGATTACAGGCATGAACCACTGCACTCAGTCGATGTTTCCTCTTTTCTGAGCTAAATCACAGTTCTCATTGCAGTGAGACCCTGAAGAAACAAGTACACAGACCGATGGACCCTATTCAGCTGCTCTGGCAAATCCATCAAAACCCACCGTGTGGAGCTCTGTGTCACTGAATGCCAGAGCAGGTTAGTGCTAAAATCGGAAAAATCCTGGATCAGAAAATACGTATCTTAGAGTAAAAGAACACAACATACTCTTTAGCTCTGTCTTCTGATAACTCATTTTTTTATCTTATTTGACTAAAGATAGGTTGTAATCAAATCTAATCTTTTTCTTACAAAATCAAGAAAAAAATGCCCCAAATAGCTTCAAGAGCCCAGCCTGCACACCTGCGGACCATTGGTAGCCAAACAAGGCCCTGAGTGCCAGGTCAAGTGTTCATGTTGCATTTAAATCATGGTGCTAACTCATGGCTCATGCCGGCTGTTAACACTTCCTGCTCTCATTTATTCCTTTGTTAATGCATGTTTTAAGTATGATTTACTTTAAGCCACATACTACACATTCAAAAATTAATGAGCTAGAGGCCCTACCTGCGAAGAGATTTACAGTGTAGTGGAAAAATAATGGTACTGTTATGATTGGTTAGCACTCTCTGATGTGCCTTCACAAGTGTATCATTTACGTAAAGGTTTCTCAAAAATGCTGGAATCTGTGGCTGTGAGCCCAATAGCAGCTTCATACTCCCTCTGGACTATGGAAAGCTTCTTCCTGCTTAGCCCACCTCCTTCTGGGCATTGAAGGTAAGATCACAGATCAATTATAAAAGCATCTCTTAGGAAGAGCTAGCAGGCAGCCCCAAGTATGTCTCTGAGAGTTCAGTCCAGAGTCCAGAATCCCACAGTAGGACTATTTAAAGTACAGTACCTGGGTCTATGGCTACTGCTACAGTATTGGCTTCCAGCCTGTGTATGATGAGCATGGAGAGAGATGGGAAGAGGAAAGATTGATAAGAAAAGAGAGAAAGAGAAGGAAAAAGGAGGAACAGAAAAGGAGAGTTAAGAGTAAGTAAAGAGATAGAAGGAGAACAGTGCTCAAGTGAGGGAAGAACTGGGAATGGGAGAAAGGGGGAGAGAAGGAGAAAGAAAAAATAAGAATCCAGCATGGCCTTGTAGAATCTAATGATCTTATAATTGCTATGTTTATTTTATTTTTCAATAGTTCCTATCACGGGTACATAATAATCTCTGTACTGCATGAATACTGCTCATTCATAACGTATAAATACTCATTTAATAGGATAATCCAGGTGAAGTCTTATCTGAGGACAGAAGTTCTTAATGTAATGAGCATTGCATTATGTATGAAGGATTTAAGATGAGACCTATAAGGCAGAAATAAGTGTTCCTTCATATTTGACATGGATTCACTCACTCATTTAACCAAGCAAACTTTTCAAGTGGCAGACACTAGAAAAATAAAGATGTTAAGACACAGTTCAGCATTCTAGGGGCTCCTAGTCTAGTGGTGGAACAGAAAAGCAAACAGATCATTATGCTTCAGTGTGAAAATGCTAAGGGTTGGGAGCCCAGAGTCCTTTGGGACACATAAGGGAGGCAGAGAGGCCTGAGCTGAGTCATGAAGGTCCATTATCATGACCTAGGTGAACACTGCAAGAGATCAGCGTGTGCAAAAGGCAGGTAGCAGGGTCTATTCTGGGAGCTGCCAATAGAGTTGAAGGTGAGGAATGGTGCATTCAGAAGATGAAATCAGAGAGCAAAATATGGAACAGAAGACAAGAGGTTATGTAGGCTGTTATCTTCTGGAACCTCTCCTGCTGAAAGGCTCTGCAAACACACTTATACTTGGCATTTTTTTCTTAGAGGTACGTGATCTCCTGCTTCTCCTTTCCTTCCCTTCCTTGCTTCCATCCTTGTAGCTTTCTTTTAATCTCATGTGCTCCAGAAGAAAAATGAATCACAAAGGTGGCCTTTGTAACCATCAACATAATGGGTCCTGGAGTTGGAAGTTAGAAGCTACAATTCTACTCAATTGTTTTCTGACCTCAGATGTCCTTTCTTTTCTTTGGGCCTCAATTTCCCTATATCTAATACATGGGAGCGAGGGGTTGATAAGTTTGTTTAAATTGTCCTTTTAGACTGAAAAATTCTCTATTTTGCTCATCAGAATGTAGATTTGCATAAGAAAGATTTAGTTCTTTGAGTGTTAGGAGAGGTTGGTTGAATAATTATTAATCTTTGTGGGAGGTACTTTTTGTTTTCAGTCTCATCAACAATACATTGGTGCTGGAAGGAGAAGCCTATCACTGTTTTCCTCCTGATGGTTCTTTGCAAGGCCAGTGTGTGTCTGGAACTCTACATCTATGTCAGAACGTCTCCAGCCCAGTCTCAGAGCTGGAAAACAGCTTCTGAGGCCTGGGGAGCTAAATTTCTCCATTACATTTTCGTCCTTTAAAGTTTAATGTTTCTGCAAACTTTTCCCTTGGTTATTTCTAAATAACTATTGTTAATTTTAGCCATTTACTGATTGCCTACTATGCACCATTTTCTTGTTGGCTTTAAATGTATTACTTGCTTATTCTATGCGATAAGTACATTGAAGTATGTATTCTCACCATAGTTTTGTATATGAGGAATATAGAGGTCCTCTTTTTTAAAAAAAAATTTTTTTTAAGAGACGAGGTCTCACTCTGTCACCCAGGCTGGAGTAAAGTGGTACCCAATCTAGCTCACTGCAGTTTCCAGCTCCTGAGGTCGAGAGATCCCCCTGCCTCAGCCTCTAGAATAGCCAGGAATACAGGTGTGAGCCACCATGCCCAGCAAAAACAGAGTTCTGCCAAGAGATGAGGTTACAGGATTGTAAAGGAATAACAGAATTTGAAACCAAATCACGTGACCCAAACCTTTGCCCTTTCTACTCTGCAGCATGTCCTCCCCTAGAACCCACACCGCTTCCTCTGTTCGGCTGCCTTGTGCTGGAGCCCAGGGATCAACAGCTCAGCGGCAGATGGGGCATTCTTAGGTGGTGTTTGTGCCTCTCCCTGTGAGATCCAGATTCCCAGAATCTCACTGTGTGTCAATAATTAGTTATTATTTATTGATAATGTAATCCTCACAATAATTTTATGAAGCAAATACCATGGATTCCACTGCACATATAAAGAAAATGAAGGCTGCCAATACACTTCAGGCCTCACAGTTAAAGTAGTCATTGATTTAGACCCACTTCTGTCTGACTATAAAATCTGGGTTACTCCAGTCTATATATTGACTCAGTAAAGACATTTTGAAATAAAAGGTAAGATAAACACAGCCCTTACTAGATGAGCAGCCATCTCATTGTGGCTTTCTGCTTCCTGTGCTAAGTCAAGACCGTTGCATTTAGGCGGGGTCCCACTTAAACCCTGGGATTGAGGCAGGGCTGTCCTCACACCTCTGTGGGCCATTGGTCACCCTCCTGGACTGCAGAGTCTCCTTCCTGTAGTCAGTTCTACACAGCCACTGAGAACTTTGGTGAAAACCTAGAGATAAATCAAAGGTGAGCAAAGCCCTGCAGAGACCTTGCAGTAGAGCATTTGAAGCCATGGAGCAAGGTAGAGGCTGAGGCAGGAAAGTAGTGTTAAAGAAAAAATTATCGTGATACTTTAAAAAAGGGTAAGGAAGCCTTTATTCAAGACTAACTTTTAATAAGGAGAGAAGTTGTTCTGGCCAGCCTACGGAGCATGTACAGTAAGGGGGTTTGTGTCTTCTGCTTTACCTTCTGATGTTAGAGAGCCAAAGATTCCACCCTCAGTTCATGCTAATGTTGCCTTTTTGTTGTTGTTGTACTAAAGACCTGGGAATGGGCATAAAGCTCTTACGTGCATTATTCTCCTTTCATAAATATTCATGACTTCTCCTGCAGCTTATGAAATATCTGTATTTGGCCACCCTGCTCAGCATACATTTCTGTCCCTTTGCCTCTCTTTTGAAGTGTCTGTTTCTGGCTTCTGACCGGAGGCTAAACTTCCCAGCCAGTTAGAATGGCCACCCTGAAGGCTGCAAACCCTTTATGAGAAATAAAGCTCCCCTTTCCAAATTTCTAAAACTCATTATTCTTCAATATATATCAAATTAAGAAATTGCTTTCACAGCTTTCACATATTTATCTTACTTTTATTTGATACAAAAAGTCTGTTGTTATGATGATTGTGTTTTATTACAGTTACTTTACCAATAAAAAAACTTAGTCCCATAGAAGAGAATATCTTGCTTAGGGCAGCCCACAATTTAATGGTGAAAGGAATTCTTGAATACAGACACTCCAATCCCCATCCTTGTCTTTTATGCTCATATTCAATGCTTGGGCCTCAATCACCTGTCCCTTGTTCAGTAACGAGGACTCTCTCTTAACCAAACTTTACCAGGCCCCTCTGAAATCTCTTCTCAGCCTCATCCTTGGGCTTCTGTGTCTACTCTAGAAGAGTTCAGTTGAGCAAGAATCCTGCTAAGTTAGTTTATAGAGAATCCTTCCACTCTTAATATCAGATTACCCTGGCCTGCTGTATTAGTCCATTCTTGCATTGCTATAAAGAAATACCTGAGACTGGGTAATTTATACAGAAAAATAGTTTAATTGGCTCAGGATTGTTCAGGCTGTACAAGAAGCATGATGCTGGCATCAGCTCAGCTTTTGGAGAGGCCTCGGGAAAAAGGTGAATGAAGAGTAGGTACATCCTACACAGCAGGAGAGAGTGCAGGGGGAGGCAAGGTGATACACACTTTTAAACCATCAGATCTCACAAGAGCTCACTCATTTTCACAAGTACAGTACTAAAGGGGATGGTGCTAACCCATTCATGAGAAATTCACCCTCATGATCCAATCACCTCCCATCAGGCCCCACCTCCAACACTGGGGATTACAGTTGAACACGAGATTTGGATGGGAACACATCTCCAAACAATATCACCTGCCCTCAACAAGAATCCTGTTAGGTCAGTTTAGCAAAAACCCTTACTCTTGATGTCTCCTCTTAGTAATTGTCCATCCAACTCCCTCCAATTCCCTTCTTGGCTACACATTTCCACTTGTTGTAATGGAGTTGAGCCTCATCTCTTTCCTTATTAAAAGATAGTCCTGAGTAACATCTTCCTTACCATTTTAAAAAGCACCAAGATAATTTTTTTTTCTTTAACACTAGTTTCTTTATTCAGTCATCTTGAAGAAATGCTGATCAGTTGTGGTGAAACTGCTAAAAGGAAAGGTCAAGTGGTTGGTTAATATCAGTGGGGTGATTTTGAAAGGGTTGATATATTAGTCTGTTCTCATGCTGCTATGAAGAAATACCTGAGACTGGATAATTTATAAAGAAAAGAGGTTTAACTGACTCACAGTTCTGCATGGCTGGGGAGGCCTCAGGAAACTTACAATCATGGTGGAAGGGGAAGAAAACATGTCCTTCTTCCTATGTCAGCAGGAGAGAGAAGTGCTGAGCAAAGGGAGAAAAGCTCCTTATAAAACTGTCAGATCTCCTGAGAACTCACTCACTATCACGAGAACTGCATGGGGGTAACCACTCCCATGATTCAATTGCGTCCCATAAGGTCCTTCCCACAGCACATGGGAATTATGAAAACTACAAATGAAGATGAGATTTGGGTGGGGACACAGCCAAACCATATCAGTTGATTTCTGTTTAGCCCTCAGAGGAGGAACCTAATGGTGGTTAATGAGGGAAGGAGTATAAGGAAATGTATCTGACAACGCTTCCTAAGCTGAGAACTAAAGGTTTGAAGATTGCTCTGGGGTCCTCTTGGCCAGGAGAAATTCTGTTCAGGTTGAGGGATTTAAGATTGCATTTTTGTTTCTCATTGATTACAGTGTCCTTAAGGAGAAGGAACATGTCTTTTTTGAGAGGTAATATTTAGTAATGTTTAAGTGCATGGGTCTGGAGCAGACTTCTTGGGCTACATCTTGGTTTGACACTCAATGAATATGAGGCTTGAGGCAAATTATTCAGCATCTCTATGCCTCAGTGTCCCCATCTGTAAAATTTGCTCAATAATAAAACCAAGTTGGGATTCACACGTCTCTGCAACATGGTGACAGATAGCTGAATCAAGTGGACAAATTCTCAGCTCTGATCTGGCTTGTGTGTTTGTCAACTAACTAATGGCTTATTGTCCACATATGTCCTTTATGTTGGATGCATTTTTTGTCAACAATGTCCTTACTTGAGTTACATTTTTCCAGGAACTAGTATGTATCTCAGTGCTATCTTTTCCTTTTACTCATGGGGAATAAAGATCTCTGAAGGGAAAGTGTCTCCCAAGTTTCAATGACAGGATGATGGCCTCTTTAGAACACATTCCAATGTTGTTCCTACCCAAGAGATGACGGTCAGTCAGTGTTCACTTTCTTGAGAATTGTGTAGGTCTCTGAAATATTTTAGTTATTGAGTGGCTAGTAAATTTTTCATTATAACTTCCTGGGGGTAGATACTGAATTTCAGTGAAACCTCTCCTCAGGTGACAGGAGCTAATGAATAAAAATAGTGACTTAGCCACTGGGAGATTAGGCATGTTTTATGATGCAAATCTGTTTTCTATGAAGTACTTGAAAGAAGACCATTAAATAAAAAAGCATCTGCCTGCTCTAGCTGCTCCAATTCCTTAAGCTGAGATAGGGTTACATACTAAAAACAGCCCAACCTTCAAAGACAAAAATATTTTGTTTTAAATCCCAATTTAACTACTTTTTAGTTGTGCAACCTTGTGCATATGCATAGCATAGTTTGAACCTCACTTTCTTGAACTGTTAAATAGGGCTGTTAAAATAAAAACTTTAGAGAAATTAAATTCAGCAGAGTTTAATTGAGCAAATAATGTTCCATGAAGCAGGAAGCATTAAGATCCAGAAGATGTTTAGAGAGTTTCCACCCATAAATCTTAGGCAGAAAGGATTTATGGATAGAAAACAGAAGCGAGGCACAGAGATAGCTTGAGTGGTTATAGGTTGGCATTTGTCTTAATTGAACATGGTTTGATCAGTTGGC
This sequence comes from Cacajao melanocephalus, assembly GCA_963573385.1. Lineage (NCBI taxonomy): Eukaryota > Metazoa > Chordata > Mammalia > Primates > Pitheciidae > Cacajao > Cacajao melanocephalus. Next base: position 7,128 of record CAUYLG010014018.1, on the reverse strand, counting down.
CTCCTGTGAGTGACTGACGATTGGCTACTGTGATTGGCTGAGACTTAACTATTTGTTACAAAAGTATACTCCTAAGTTAGGCGTACAGTTAGTGTACTAAGTTAGGTTGCAGTTTGTTGTATTCAATGTACAGAGGCAAACCCTGGCCAAATTTAGTTCAGTTTAATAGAAGTCATAATCACTATCTACCTCACAGAATTATTGTGGCACCAAATTAAAAAAGGAGTATAAAATATTATATTTGAGAAAATGATTATTTATATAGTATATAAAACATCCTAATTTAATGAGTAAGGTTAAATTAGAGCAAATCATCAAATAAAAGTATAGCAAAGAATAATATTTAATTGACAGTCTTTAGTGTATGGTGGGTAGGAAGTAAACACTCTGTAAGTATTAGCCTTGTTCTTTCCATATTTAATAAATATTCATCGAGTGACCACTCTGTGCCAGGTAGTCAAATACGGGCAAAATAGGATGTCGAACACTTAAACAGAGGCAGAATATAATTTTTTGTTGTTGTTTTGAGACAATCTTGCTCTGTCGCCCAGGCTGGAGTGCAGTGGTATGATCTTGGCTCACTGCAACCTCTACTTTCTGGGTTCAAGCGATTCTCATGCCTCACCAACAAGAGTAGCTGGGATTAACAGGCATGGACCACCACGCTCAGCTAATTTTTGAATTTTTTGTACAGACAGGATTTTTCCACCTTGGCCAGGCTGGTTTTGAACTCCTGGCCTCAGTGATCTGCCTGCATCAGCCTTCCAAAGTGCTGGGGTTACACATGTAAGCCACTGTGCCTGGACCAGAATAGCTTTTTTACGGTTCCAAGCCCTACCTTTATCAGGTCTTTTTTTTTTTTTTTTGACAATACTGTTTTGTTCAAACATTAATTACCAATTAGTAGCCTCTGAATCAGTCACTGAGATGGCAACTAAGTCTCCTCTTTTCGCCAGCACCTGCCTGTATATCTTTGTCTTGTCTTCAAGGATATAATGTGAGACATTGTCACATGCCTTGGTATAGATCAGACCCATTTATTTACTGTCTTTCCCTAAATTAATGTTGTCACTTGTCATCAGTGGTCCTGCAGTAGCTCCCTGTAATTGCAGCTTCACCTTCCGAGTGCTCACAAATCATGTCTTTTGTTTGTTTGTTTGTTTGTTTTTGTTTTACAAAAGGTTTATCTTTCACATCAGCACTTTATTTTTTATTATTTTTTAATTTTTTAAAATATATATTTTATTGCGTTTTGGGTTTTGGGGTACACGTGAAAAACATGCAAGATTGTTGCATAGGTACATACGTGACAATGTGATTTTCTGCCTTCCTCCCCATCACCTATATCTGGCATTTCTCCCCATGTTATCCCTCCCCAAGCTCTCCCTCCCCTAGTTCCACCCCATAGACCTCAGTGTATGATGCTCCCCTCTCTGTGTCCATGTGTTCTCATTGTTCAATACCCACCTATGAGTGAGAACATGCGGTGTTTAATTTTCTGTTCTTGTGTCCAGGTCTTCAACAATGTACAGAATCCCGAGTAAATATCAGACTCTAAGAAAGACATCATGTACTTTCTTCTCCATTTTGAACACCTAGACGGCATTTGGTCTTTCAACTGATAACTAGAGCTTATCTCAGAGATGTTCACAAAATGTTACTCATCCTCTCTCTTCTATTCCATGAAAGCTTCAGATATTTTTGATAACTGTTTAGCTGTCTGATTTGCCAATTCTCTTAATACATCTTAAGAAACTTGAAATATTTCAAGGCAGTTGGGTGCCCTCTAAAGTCTCCCCACTCAACTGCGGTTTCAGATCCCCATATCTATTTCGTTGGCCCTTTAATCAGTTAGTGTTCATTTTTCTTTGTTGTAAAGACAATTGCATGATGAAAGGCAAGTTTTCTACACTGCCTGCTGCCTGCAGGATCCACCTTGGAAGTCTGACCACTCTTTTGCTCCTAATACAAAGCAAAAAGCCTTATTCATCATTCTTATCAATTTTTGAATCATTCTTTCTAATTTCTTTCTGATGGGGTTCAGGACATTCTTCCCTAAAATGTGACTCCTTGGCATTTGGGAAAACCACAGAAGGAGGATGACTCCCTGCCCTTCTCCCCTAACGCAGGCCATAAAACCTAGAAAATAATTTATGACCTTCCTCTTCAGTAGATCGTAGGATTCGTATGTGAGAGGTCCTCACCCTATATCCAGAGAAAAGGAACCTCCTCCAGTCTGAGAGAGTAGAAACACAGAGGAGAATCTGAACAAGCTGGCCTTGCTAAGTTACCCCCAGTTCACTATCATTAAATCCATTTTCCAATCATACTTCACAACCATCCACTTCACACTTAGCATAAAAATACGCAGGATTTTCTGTTTCTTTGAGCTTTCATTTCTGAAGGCTCTTGTGTTTTGTAAACGTATATTAAATACATTTGTATGCTATACAAAATTAATCTGAATTTTGCTATAGGTGTCTCATTCACGAGCCTAGTGATAGGTGCGAAAAGAAATTATTCCTTCCCAAGGCTTCTCTTGGGGAATTGTCACCTGAATTCTATTCTTACAGAACTCTACTCACACCTGAGGTCTGCTTTGTGCTATGAACCTCTTACTCTGCATTCTTTAATATATCTTCTTTATTTTTTTTTGAGATGGAGTTTCTCTCTGTCGCCCAGGCTAGAGTGCAACGGTGCTATCTAGGCTCATTGCAACCTCTGCCTCCCAGGTTCAAGCGATTTTCCCTCCTCGGCCTCCCAGGTAGCTGGGATTACAGGCGTGTGCCACCACACCTGAATTTTTGTTTAATATACCTTTTTAAAGAAACTGGAGCGTAGGCTGACTTATTCCCCTTACATAGCAATCTACTTAACGGAATCAGAGGCTCAAGTGAAGTAAACAGGCCCAGCAATTCACTTGGATTTTAAATTCTAAAACTGTAATAATTCATCTTTAGGGTATGAATGAAAAACTTCAGGTACAGGAAAAAGCTGGTATTTAATGGCTCCAGTGAATCAGAGCTTCTTAAAGTAAAGGAATTTAACAGTCAAGTGCTACACACTGGGAGGAAAATACATATACACAAAAGAGCTCTTAAAGGTATCCCCAGGTCAGCAAAGTTTTTGATTAAAATTGTCACTGTCAAGTGAAAAGTTTTTAATGAAAGAATCCTGTCTCCCAGCGCCTGTGATAAAAATCTTTCCATCTTGATTCACTCTCATTGCCAGCATGTTTTCAGCTCTAGTCTAGTAAGTACTCTTTTCTCCTATCACCTTTGCAATCAGCTTCTCTTGTGGCAGAAGGCAGAGGCAGAATGAGGAACTGGCATATCCTCAAGAATCCTCTTTAAAATATTTCCATTTCTAGATTCTTCTGTTCTCTCACTCAACCACTCATTCAGGCACTAATTAAAACACTCATTAATTTATTCCTTAATTAATAATGCAGTAAATATTTACTGAATTCCACATGCTACTAGATGTGAGTACAAAGAGGAATAAGACAGTGTCCTGCTCTCAAGTAGCTGGCATAATTATGGGAAGATGAACAAGTCAGTCTCTATTTACAAGATAGTGTCGTAAGTGCTATGTTAATGGTGGGTTAAGTGCTCAGGGATCCCAGGATAAAGAACGTCTAAGTGTGCCTGTGGAATTCAGAAAGCTACTGTGACTTGGGGTCTTCAACGATGATAATGACATTAGAGACAAAAGACGACCACACACAAAGGCATTGTCCTGTGAGGGTGCATATCAAGGTACAGGGAGGGTAAGAAATTGGATAACATAGTAAGTAGGATACAGAGAATGAAAGCCTCTCAAGCTATGCTAATGAGTTAGGAAACTATTCTGTAGGCAAGAAGGAGCAAGTAAGGGCTTTCAAGCTAATTTAGGGGCAGGAATGGTACTATTTCAGATCACACGAAAAGAACATCCAGATGCTGGAAGCAATATTCAAGGGAAAAGGTGATGAAAAGTGAAAAATAAGGCAATAAAAGAGTGAATGAAAATGATAGATGACAGATGGATCCTACAAATATTGAAGAGGTAAGACTGGTAAGTCTTTATTTGTTCTCTTTATTTGTTAAAGAAGAAATAAAATTTGGTAAAGATTACTCTTTCAACCATGTTATATGAGTCCCAATATCAGTCTTAATCTCATTAATCTCATTTTATGTGATTATGAAATATATTGAATTCAGAGCATTGCCAAAACAGCCCATAAGGTCAGAGCTTCTAGAGATGACAGAGTGAAGATTTTTAAAAAAGAAAAAAATACATATTGGGTGCAGTGTCTCATGCCTATAATCCAAGCAATTTGGGAGGTTGAGGCAGGCAGATTGCTTGAGCCCAGGAGTTTGAGACCAGCCTGGGTAACATGGCAAAATTTCATCTCTACAAAAAATACACACACGCGAATTTAGCTGGGTGTGGTGGTCTGCACCTGCAGTCCCAGCTACCTGGGATGTTGAGGTTGCAGTGAGCTGAGACTGTGCCACTGCCTTCCAGACTGGGTGACAGAATGAGACTCTGTCTCAGAAAAAGAAAAAAGAATTCAGTGTCTTGTATGTTGTTTGTATGTTGATCAAAGTGGAAAAACAAACTGAGTGTTATATTTAAGAAATTATTCCAAGACCCATGCTGTGAAGATTCCCCCATGTTTTCTTCTAGGACTTTGCAACTTTAGGCATGTAAGTTTTTGATACATTTTGAGTTGCTTTTCATGTGTGGTATAAGGGCCCATTTTTATTATTTTGTATATAGATATCCAGTTTTCTCAATACTATTTGTTGAGGAGACTATACTTTTCTCATTGTATAGTCTTGGTACCCTTGCTGAGTATCATTTGGTTGTGTATTCTTGGGTTTTGTTTTGTTTTTTTTTTTTGGCTCTCTATTCTGTCCTGTTAGTCTTTGTGTTAGTACTGTACTGTTTTGATTACCATGGTTTGTAATTTGTTTTGAAGTTAGAAAGTGGGAGGCTGCCAGTTTGTTATTCTTTCTCTAAGTTGTTTTGGATATTCAAGGCCCTTTGTGGTTGCATATAAATTTTAAGATCGTTTTCACTATTTCTGCAAAAAAAAATGTAGTAGGGATTTTCATAGAGATTACATTAAATCTGTAGTTTGCTGTGAGTACTATGGCTATATTAACAATATGAAGTCTTCCAACCTATGAACTTGGATGCCTTTTCATTTGTGTCCTATTTAAATAATTTTCAGCAACATTTTATAGTTTTCAGCATACTAGATTTTTGCCTTCTTGGTTAAATTTATTCCTAAGTATTTTAGCCTTTTTGGTGCTATTGTAAGTGGGCTTATTCTCTTAACTTACTTTCAGATTGTTTGTTGTTAGTGTATAGAAACACAACTTATTTTTTGTGCTGTGATGCCAAAGAGAAAGGCAACAAAAGCAAAAATAGACAAGTGGGACTACATCAACTAAAAAGCTTCTATACAGCAAAGGAAATAGTCAACAGAATTAAAATGCAGCTGTATTAGTCTGTTTTTATGCTGCTGATAGAGACATACCTGAGACCGCGAAGAAAAAGAAATTTAATAGACTTATAATTTCACATGGCTGAGGAGAACTCACAATCATGGTGGGAGGCAAGGAGAGGTAAGTCGTGTCTTACACGGATGGTGGCAGGCAAAGAGAAAGAGAGCTTGCACAGGGAAACTCCCATTTTTAAAACCATCAGATCTTATGAGATTTATTCACTATTATGAGAACAACACAGGAATGAACTGCCTCCAGGATTCAATTATCTCCCACTGGGTCCCTCCCATAACATGTGGGAATTATGAGCACTACAAGATGAGATGTGGGTGGGATACACAGCCAAACCATATTATTCCACCCCTGGTGCCTCCTAAATCTCATGTCTTCACATTTCAAAACCAATTATGCCTTTCCAACAGTCTCCCAAAGTCTTAACTCATTTCAGCATTAAATCAAAAGGCCGCAGTCCAAAGTCTCATCTGAGACAAGGCAAGTCCCTTCTGCCTATGAGCCTGTAAAATCAAAAGCAGGTTAGTTACTTCTTAGATACAATGGGGATACAGGCATTGGGTAAATACAGCCATTCCAAATGGGAGACGTTGGCCAAAACAAAGAGGCTACAGTCCCCATGCAAGTTCAGAAATCCAGAAGGGCAGTCAAATGTCAAAGCTCCAAAATGATCTTCTTTGACTCCACGTCTCACATCCAGGTCATGCTGGTGCAAGAGGTGGGTTCCCATGGTCTTGGGCACCTCCAACCCTATGGTCTTCTAGGGCACAGCCTCTCTCCAGGCTGCTTTCATGAGCTGGCATTGAGTGTCTGTGGCTTCTCCAGGCATATGGTGCAAGCTGTCAGTGGATCTACTGTTTTGAGGTCTGGAGGATGGTGGCTGTCTACTCACAGCTCCATTAGGCAGTGCCCTAGTAGGGACTCCACGTGGGGGCCCTGATCCCACATTTCTCTTCTGCATTGCCCTAGCAGGGTTTTTCCATGAGGGGCCTGCCCTGCAGCAAAATTCTGCCTGGATATCTAGGCATTTCCATACATCCTCTGAATTCTAGGCAGAGGTTACCAAACCCCAATTCTTGCCTTCTGTGCACTGTCTGGCTCAACACCATGTGGAAGCTGCCAAGGCTTGAAGCTTGCATCCTCTGAAGCCACAACCTGAGCTCTACGTTTGCTTCTTTTAGCCATGGCTGGAGCACTGCAGTTCAGGTCACCAAGTCCCTAGGCTTCACACAGCAAGGGGGCCCTGGGCCTGGCCCATGAAACCACTGCTCCTCCTGGGCCTCCAGGCCTGTGATGGCAGGGCTGCCATGAAGACCTCTGACATGCTCTGGAGACATTTTCCCCGTTGTCTTGGGGATTAATATTTGGCTCCTCATTACTTATGCAAATTTCTGCAGTTGGCTTGAATTTCTCCTTAGATCAACGAGATAGAAAATTAACAAGGATATCCAGGACTTGAACTCAGGCCTGGAACAAGTAAACTTAACAAATATTTATAGAACTCTCCACCCCAAATCCACAAAACATACATTTTTCTCAGTATCACATTACACCTATTTTAAAAGTGACCACATAATTGGAAGTAAATCACTCCTCAGCAATTGCATAGCATTTCACA
>CAUYLG010014016.1:0-59547 GCA_963573385.1 Cacajao melanocephalus | reverse complement strand
CCATTGTTAAGCACAATTATTGGCATAAAAGAGGTTTTTAATACCCATTTTTAGACTGCACGCTAGCCTGGGCAATAGAACAAGAATCCCGTTCTCTCTCCCTCTTTCTCTTCCTCTTTCTTTCTCTCGTACATTCTTTTTATTCTTTCTTTCACTCTCACTTTCTTTCCTCTCTTTTTCTTTCTTTCAAAAAAAAAAAAAAGAAAATATAGTAAGGAGGCAAATTAAAAAAAAAGATGAAAAGAAATTAAGAAAGCTTATGGGACAACATCAAAAAAGCAAATATTTGGGTCACTGCAGTTCAAGAGAAAGTAGAGAAAGACAAAGGGACAGAAAGCTTATTTAAATAAATAAGAGCAGAAAACTTTCCAAAACTGAAGAAAGCAATACATATCCACTATAGGAATGTCAAAGGTTACCAATCAAATTCAGTCTAAATGACACTGCCTTAAGACATACTATATTCAAACTCAAAAGTCAAAGACAAACAGAAAAATCCTAAAAGCAGCAAAGCAGCAAGAATAAAGAGGCAAATAACATATAAGGAAGTTCCAATATGCTTGGCAGTAGACTTCTAAGCAGAGATTCACAGGCCAGGAGGGAGTGCAATGATAGAGCAAGGTACTGAGGGAAAACAGTTGTGACATCCAAAGTTAGAACACAAAATAGAAGGTGGAGGGAGATAAAGTGTGGAGTTTGTTTAGTAATCAATGATAACCTGTTATCAGTTTAAAATAACCTGATAAAATTGTAAGGCTTTTTCTTGTTAAGCCTGATAGTAACCACAAAAAAACTATTAATAGATACACTAAAATTAAAACATAAGAGAAAATCATTTGACCAAAAAGGAAGACAGTGAGAGAAGATGAAATATCTAAAAAAAAAAAAAAAAAAAAAAAAAAAAATAATTAACAAAATGGAAGTAGTAATTTCCTACCTATCAATAGTTCCTACCTATCAATATAAATGGACTGATTCTCCAATTATAAGACAGACTAGTTGAATGCACTAAAAAATCCAATTATATGCTACCTAAAATAGATTAATTTTACCTGTAAGGATACAAATAGATGGAAAGGAATGGGCAGAAAAAAGATATTCTATGCAAACTGAAATCAGAAGAGAGCAGGAGAAGCTATACTTGTATGAGATAAAATAGACTTTACATCAAAAACTGTAAAAAGAGACTAGGTCATTACATGATGATAAAGGGGTCAATTCAGCAAGAAGTTAGAACAATTGTAAATACATATGCACAATGAACATGGGAGAAAATATATAAAGCAAATATTAACAATCTGAAGGAAGAGAGACTGCAACACAATAATAATAGAGAATGTTGAAACTATACTTTCAGTAATGGACAGATTATTCAGACAGAAAGTCAACAAAGAAACAGCAGATTTAGACTGCAGTCTAGACCAAATAGATGTAACAGATGTTTATAGAACATTCCATCCAACAGCTGCAGAAAACACATTCTTATTAACTGTACATGGAACATTCTCCAAGACAGATCATGTATTAGGCCAGAAAAACAGTCTTAAAAAGTTTAAAATCAAAATTATATCAGTATCTTTTCTAAACATAATGACATAAAACTAGAAATTAATAATAGAATAAAATCTGGAAATATTACAGATACCTAAAAATTAAACATGCCACTGAACCACCACTGGGTTAATGAATTAAAAGAGTAATTTATAAAAGACAAATGAAAATGGAAACACAATATACCAAAATCTACAGGATGCAGCAATAGCAGTTCCAAAAGAGAAGTTTATAGTAATAAACACCTACACCAAAAAAGAGGAAAGATCTCAAACTACCTAATCTATTATCTCAAAGAATTAGAAAAACAAGAACAAACTAAATTCCAAATTAGCAAATGGAAAGAATAAAGATCAGAGCAGAAATAAAATAGGGGCTTAAAAAAAAATCAACAAAATAAAGAGTTCTTTTTTTTTTTTTTGAGAAAAGAAACAAAACCAACAAACCTTTAGCTAGACTAGGTAAAAAAGATAGCTGACTCAAACAAAATCAGAGATAAAAAGAATAGACATTACAACTTATACCACAGAAATACAAAGAATCATGAGACTATTATGAACAATTATATGCCAATAAAATGAAAAACCTAGAAGAAATGAATTCCTGTACCACATTACCTTCCAAGACTGAATTATAAATAAACAGAAAATCTGAACAGGCCAATAATGAGAAAGGAGACTTGAATCAGTATTAAAAAGTCTCCTATCAAAGAAAGACCCAGGACCTGATGGCATTACTGCTGAATTCTACCAATAATTACAGAAGAACTAATACCAATTTCTTCTCAAAGTATTCAAAAAAACTGAAGATGAAGGAGTTTTTCCTAACTTATTCTACAAAGCCAGCATTACACTGATAGAAAAAACAGACAAAAAAGGAAAATTACAGGCCAATATCCCTGAAGAATAGTTGGAAAAACATTGAACAAAACACTACGAAACTGAATTTAACAGCACATAAAAAAGATAATTCACCATGATCAAGTAGGACTTATCCCAGGAATATAACAATGGTTCAACATAAACAAATCAATAAACATAACATACCACATTAACAGAACAATGAAAAAAAAAAAACCGTAAAATGACTTGAACAGATGCAGAAAAATTATGACAAAATTCAATACCTCTTCATGATAAAAACTCTTAATTAGGTATCGAAGTGATATGCCTCAACACAATAAAAGCCACATACAACAAACCCACTGCTAACTTAATATCAAATGGGAAAAGTTGAAAGCCTTTTACTCTAAGAGCTGGAAGAGGATAAGGATGTCCACTTTTGCCACTTTTATTCAACACAGTACTGGAAGTTCTAGCTAGAGCTAGTAGGCAAAAGAGAAAAATAAAACATAATAGGAAACGAGGAAGTTATATTGTCTCTATTTGTAGATGATACGATCCTATATACAGAAAACCCTAAGGACTCCACCCAAAACTGTAACAATTAATAAAAAAAAAACTCAGTAAAGTTGCAGGATACAAAACCAACACACAACAAAGTAGTATTTCTATATGTTAATAGCTAACTATCTAAAAATGACACAAAACAATCTTATTACCAAAAAACACCTAGAAATAAATTTAACCAAGGAGATGATGGATCTCTCAAATAAAAACTATAAAACATTAATGAAATTATTTGAAGAAGACACAAATGGAAAGATATGCATGTTCATGGATTGGAAGAATATTGTTATAATGTCCATATGGCTCAAAGTGATCCATATGTAATGCGATATCTATCGAAATACCTAATGACATTCTTCACAAAAGTAGAAAAAATCAATTCTCACATTTGTATGGAACCCCAAAAGACTGTATAGCCAAAGCAATCTTGAGCAAAAAGAGCAAATCTGGAGGAATCAAAGCATCTGCCTCCAAAATGTATTGCAAAACTATAGTAACCAAAACAACTTGCTACTGTCATGAAAACAAACATACCAATAGAACAGAGAACCCAAAAATAAATCCATGCATATACATACAGTCAACTGATTTTTGACAAAAGTGCCAAGAACATATGTTGGGGAAAGGACAGTCTTTCTTCAATAGTTGTGCTGGGAAAAATGAATAAATATCTGTATGTCGAAGAAAGAAACTAGATCCTGTCTCTTATCAGATACAAGAATCAATTCAGAACAACTTAAGGACTTAAATGTTAAGACTTGAAACTATGAAAATACTAGAAAACAAATAGGGGAAATGCTTTGTAACGTTGGTCTGGACAAGGAATTTTTGGGTAACACCTCAAAAGCACAAGCAAAAAGACCAAAAATAAATAAATGGAATTACAACTAAAAGGCAAAGGAAACCATCAATAAAGAGACAACCTATGCAATGGCAGAAATATTTGCAAACTACACATCTGACACATGGTTAATATCTAAATATGTAAGAAACTCAAACAACTCAATAGCAAAAAACCCCAAACAACCCAGTTAAATATGGGCAAAAAACCTGAATAGACATTTCTTGAAAGAAGACATATACATGGCCAACAGATATATGAAAAAAATGTTCAATATTATTAATTATCAAGGAAATGCAAATCAAAACCACAATGAAGTATTGCCTCATCCCAGTTAGAATGGCTTACCAAGAAGACAGAAAACTTGTTGGCAAGGATGTGGAAAAAAGGGACTCTTTTATACTGTTGGTGGGAATATATAGAAAACAGTATGAGGGTTCTTCAAAAAAGTAAAAATGGAACTACCATAAGATCAAGCAGTCCTACTATTGGGTATATATACCCAAAGGAAATTAAATGAGCATGTCCAAGAGATGTCTGCATTCTCATATTTACTGCAGCACTTTCCACAATAGCCAACATATGGAACCAACTTGTGTCTACTAACAGAAGAATGGATAAAGAAAATTTGGCATATAGTCGCAATGGACTATTCTTCACTATTTAAAAAAAAAAAAAAGAAAGAAAAAAGAAATCCTATCATTTGCAATATGGATGAACCCAAAGGGCATTATAAGCCAGGCACAGAAAGACAAATACTGCATGATCTCACTCATATGCAGAATCTTAAAAAGTTGATCTCTTAGAAGTAGTGAGTATAATGGTGGTTATCAGAGGCTGGGGCGTTTAGCAGGGAGAAGGGGATGGGGAAATCTTGATCAGATGACATGACTACAGTTAGATAGCAGGAATAAATTTCAACAGTTCTATTGTACAGCAAGGTGACTATTGTTAATGACAATGTATTGTATTCTTAAAAAATGTAAAATTTGTGGATATTAAGTGTATCACCACAAAAACAATAACTATGTAAGTTATTTGTTAGCTAGATTTAACCATTCAACAATGTATATATACTTCAAAACATCATGTTATACAAAATAAACACATAAAATGTTATCTGGACATTTAAAAAATAAAATATAAAAATGCTTACATTATAGAAAAAAAGAGAATGATACTTCTTTTAAAAGTATGCTTTTAGTTTTAGTTTCACATTTCTATCTCTCTTACCTCTTGATCTTTTTTAGTTTTTCTTTCTAGAGCCTCGAATTCATCCAAATCATTTTTTTCTTTTAATTTCAATTCCATTTCTTCTTTTTCTCTTTGTAGTTGTTCATAGTCTAATACCAGATTATCATAGTTAGCACGAAGTGAGTTCAACTCATTTTCTACATTCTCCTATTATAAACAAGAACAGATTTTCCAATCAGGAAATTCATGTAATATATTCTTTGTTTCCTTAACAAAATTTGGATTATTTAAATAACTAATTTAACTTTGATTCAGTATCTTTCTAAAGGCCAAAATTTTGGTAAACTAGCTAACTTAGAATAGATTACTCTGAAAGAATTAGAATTTTAAAAATCATATCAATAAATTGTATGTTTGCCTGTGTCTGACAGAGAATTTTGACCATAAATCCTCAAGCTCCTTAGTATTAAAACTGATAATTTAATTCCCCAATCTTACTAACTCCTATTTTATGTCTCAGATGACTTTAAATTCAGGAACGATAACAGAGATATTGTTTATTGACTTCTAAAACTAATGATAGCTATGTTTTACTATACTTAAAGAGGCCTATTTTTAATTTCTATATTATTTTGAGAAAGATAAATCATGAGTTAAAAGATACTTTTTTACACCAGAGATTGTTAAAAACAAACAAACAAACAAGAATATACATATTCTAATACAGGTCTTAAGAACACAAAAACGCTTTGTCAATAATACTTTACAGGCATAAACTAACAATATTAAGGAGCACTGCAATTATATTGAAAATTTTTTTAATGCATTATACAACTATATGTCTTTAAACATGAGCAATTTATAAAGTAAACATGAAATCTAAACTTACTAATGTATTCACTAAAATTAGCTCTCCCTGATGTATTATTATTCTACACAGTATATATGCCTGAGAATTGACACTTTTAAAATCAAGTCTTTTTAATCTCATGAAGTTTATCAAGGCAAAACAGAAACTTTACAAACATCATGAATACTAAGATCTGCCAGTAAAGAGCTAGAAGCGAAGGTTTACCTAGTAGCACATGTCTGCCTTATGAAATTTTCAGCCTTCCCCTAGATGCCTGATGATTATGGAGTAGATGTGTAAAGAGTGAGAGAAGCCTTCATTAGAGCCAAAATCATTACTGAAATTAAATGAGAATAAGTAACAACAAAATCTAATAACAAAAGAATTCAGAAAAGAGCAAAAACATTATATGCTGTAAAATACATTAAGTTACCTGATCTCGTAGCTTTGTTGCTGGATTCCATTCTATTTCACTTAATGTATCAAGAGTGTTACTGAAAACATCAGACTCTGAACAGAGAGCTATAATCAGAGAAAAAAAATTTGTCCATAAACATGTTTACCAAATTTCCTAAGTCAAATTAAGGATTACTAAAAATTTCTTATCAGAGGTAATAAGAACTTCAAATTAACTAACGTGCTCAGAGTATGAATACTAAAAGTACATTAATAGTTGTGGTCATTTATATTATTGTATGAATTAAGATAATCACTGGTTGGAATTAGTGATACAATATAGGATCCTTAATGAAATATAGGTTAAAAGGACAAATTCTGAATTTGAGATTTGCTCATTATAAGTAGACTTAAAATGCCCCCCCGAAACAGATTCTAATATTGAAGAAATAATTTTGAAACAGATTCCTACATCAATGCCACTCTTTTAAGATTAGCAAAGGCAGATGCCATATAACTAATAATTAATTGAATCATGACTAGAACAAAAATAGAAACACCTGTCTCATGTGTGTTTCAACTAATGCATCATTCTTAAGAAAATCATAATTAATAAAGAACTTATGAATGATTACTTTCTATTTATTTATTTATTTTTTTGAGACAGAGTTTCGCTCTTATCTCCCAGGCTGGAGTGCAATAGATCTCAGCTCACAGCAAGCTCCGTCTCCCAGGTTCAAGGGATTCTTCTGCCTCAGCCTCCTGAGTAGCTGGGATTACTGGGATTACAGGTGCCTGCAACCATGCACAGCTATATTTTTTTGTATTTTTACAATTACTTATTTAAATCATAATCTCCATTGTAATCACATCTGAAATACACACTATTTAAACACGTTTATCACATTAACTGAGCAGTAAACATAGTTTCTCTTTATAAGGATGTTTTTATAATTTAATGAAGTTCTACTTGAAAAAAATACTCGCATTCATCAATTTCTCCTAATAAACTTAAAGAAGGCTTGTGCGTTTTTGTTGTTATATTTGCTGGCAAATTAAATTGATCTTCATAGTTTGAGTTCTTCATTTTGTTAATTTTGCCAAGGCACCAAGTAACTCTTCGTTTTCTTTTAGCCTAAAGAAGAAGAAATCAAAATCATGTCATACAGATCTGTGTTCAAAATAATAAAACAAGGGAACTAGTTTCTATTTTTGAAAACCAATAACTTGATAGAATTCTTATTAAGCCAGATTAAAATTTTACTAGTCTAAGGATATTGCTTTTTTTTTAAAATCAAACTCTTGACTCCTTAATTCACTCTAACTATCATTTTCTTTTTTTTTCCTACTTTGTCCTTCTCATCATTTATCCTCTCCTTCCTCAACACTTCAGGGACCCCTGTCTCTCGTTCTTACCTTACCCAGCTGCCTGTCCTTACTGCTCACTCTACTTTGCTGTTTTCTCTTCTTGTGTCTGCCTCTTAAGTGTTTGTGATGATACTCGTATCATGTATCATCCTTACTACATCTTTTTAACAGATGAGCTGAGTGCCCAACAAGTTTGGAGAAGTTGTATAAGGCTGTATAGCAAATTGGTGACCGAGTCCATGTCTATGACTTCAGAGCCTATCCACACAACCTTTCCACCACAATCTTAAGATTATTTGTTGTCCCCAAAATATACTGCATACTCTCATGCCTCTCTGTGTGCTGTCCTTCTCCTTGAAATGGCCAGCCCTTTACACATCCCACTCTGCAGAAGCTGTGTCATATATAAATCCTCGACTCTAATAACCTTCAGTTTAACACCATTTGCTACCAAAGCCACACCTGGACTTTGTCATTATCTAGAAGTCATAAATCTAGACCTCTTGCTCTTAATGCAGTTGCTATCCTTCCAACTCACTGATTTGGTTAATCCCACTATAGCTATTTATCTTATCAGGGGCTATTTAGCTCTATTCCCTTATTACATGACTTGTTTTTGCCACCTCCCTCTTGGTTCTCACCCTATCATCTTAGATTTCATAGATCATCACTGCAATCATGTCTGAAATCTGAGGTCAATGTTCTCAAATTGTTTGACCCATTCTCTGTCCCTTATGTGTACCCCACAGGGCACACTCAAATGACACTGTGTTCTAGACCTTTATCAACCTCCTGAGCACTGCCAGTGCCACACAGCCAGAAGACTGGCTGAGAAGATAAACTGGATCTTTAATGCTGTGTGGCAATACTCCTCTCCCCCTTTCAGCTTTCTTTTTCATTACTTACAAAGGCTAGACTATTTCAAACTCTTAGTATCTCTGCAAACTTATGACTCTATCATCGTCTGACATCTCAGCAGAAAAATTAAACCTATTTCACAAAGAAAATATAAACCTAACTCCTAAGAGTCCCACCTGCACAGAGGCCTATCCTTTCTTCTGGGTTTGTTACAATTCAAGAGGTACCTCTCCTCCTACGTAAGCCCAATTCCTTCTACTATATTCAAGATCCCACCTATCTGGGCCACCTCAACACACTTTAAGGTGGCTTTCACCCCACCACTTAACTCAAATTACTTTCGCAAATGAACTCTGTGTTTCTAAATGCAAAGAATTTTTGTCCATCTTGATCTTATTTAACTTCTTAGCACTATATGACAACTGCTGACCACTACCTCCCAGAAATATTCTCTCCCCTTAGCTACCATATTCACTAGGTTTTATTCTTAACTCTAGAGCTAAACCTGGGCTTCTTTATGGATTCTTCTTTCTTAGCCTTTACCCAATTGGATTTTTCCTTCTGTTACTTTGCCTTCTGTTCCCTTTTCTCAACATGCAACCAGAACAAACTTTAATTTGGATCTGTAGTAGCTCATGCCCAAACTGATATGTGTATCTCAAACCTTCTACCTCATATTCACACATTTGCATTTTACTGCCTGACATCTCAAACAAAAGAAATCCCAAATAAAACATCCACTATTTCCACTGTTCTTTATTCAGTGTTCCTTAACTCAACCAATATTGTTACCAGCTACCCAGGAAGCCAAGCAACACTTGCAAGTCATTCTGGACACCTCCTTCTCTCTTTCTCTGCCCCCAACATCCAAATAATTGTGAAGCCCTGCTATGTTTATCTTCCAAACATTTCTCCAATTTATCCAATTTACTCCAACTCCAGCATCACAATCTTTGCAGGCCCAAGCAATCTAATGTTCACAGCAGCTACATCTTTCTCAACTGTAATTATGATGTCACACGCAAGGCTGCTCTTTGTTGTTAGCAAAATGTCACATTCAAATCCCTCAAGGGGTTTTAAAACACCCCTGCTACTAGAACATCTTAAGTGCAAGGAATTCATCATGTTTCTTTACAACTCCAAGCTTTTGCACATGTAGGTCTAGTCCTGAAACATTTTTCTCTAGGCCATTCATTGGACTATTTCCTGCTCATCAATCAATAATTCTTGACTGTCTTCTGTATACCTAGTATGGTGACTTGTACATAATGCTTATTCATAATACTAATAATGTACATTTGTTGAGAATATGCTGTGTGGAAAGTTCTGTGTTAAGCCAATTCTATCTATTATCTCATTTAATTCTTGCATAACTCTCATGAGGTGAGTATCGAGCTATTCCACACTGCTACTTCCACAGGAAAAAGCAGCAAAGTGAATTCAAGAAATTGACAAAAGCCAAGAGTTAGGAAATGACAAGTTCAAATCCAGGCAGTCTAGCTCCAGAGGTCATCCTCTTAACCAAGACACCTTCACACTCCTATTGAATAAATAAATTCCTACTCAATTAAAAGAAAAACAAACAAACCACACAAACTGTTCACTGTTGTTTTTATCTTTTTCACCAGACTCTACATTGACACAACTATGTTGTTTTATATTCTACATCAATTTTCCTGAGATTAATATTTCTGTTTAAGTAGAAAAAAATATTCTCACATATCCTAGAAACCTGTGGCTTCCAATCACCCAGTTTCTTTAAAATTTATTAAGCAGCATATTGCAAATAAATTATTTAAATATATTCCAAACTTCTTGAATTAGAATCTCCACAGGTGGGAATCAGAAATTGGTATTTTTAATGAATCTCTTAGGTACTGTGAAAACACAAAATGTTCTGAGTTTCTTGAATATACTGTATCAAAGGATAGAAAGTGCATAACTATATAATAAACATATTGAAATACCAATTCTATTCACTGTACATCAAGTTTAAGCTGTCATCTTTTAAATTTTACCTTTAATTCCTGTTGTGATGTGAGGGAAGAAGAGGTCACCAGCATCCGTGTTAAATTTTCAATTTTCTCATTCTGTACTTTCTGAAGCAAATCTTTTTCTTCTAAAAGTTGGGCCAATTGGTCTTTTTCCATTGCCTGAGCCCGTGTCTCTAAAGAAACCTACAGAATGCAATATAGAATTATGTTAATAATAAATGTGGCTAAGTTTTAAAACCTTAAAAGTAGCATAAAAGAATATTAAATTTATATATGAACTACAAGAATTTTAATTTCACCAAAATAATATACTCTAACTGCAGAACACCAAAATAAAGTTACCATAATAATTTCTCAAACTTGCAATAAAATAAAATACACATTTCTTCCATGTAACTATTCTATATACCATGTACAAGAAAATGGTGCTGTTAATATAACTCTGTGAATTGCCTAAGAAGACATGAATAGGCAGAGGTCATAAAACAAAGACGATTCCAATAGTAAAGATAGAGATGTTCTCAGAAGATTACCATCTGGTATTTTAGCTCATTTTGAAAAAAGATCATTAACACATGATTTCTACAAAATATGGGACCATGATGGTTAAAACAAACTAAAATGAAAAGTAATTATATTATTAGATTGTTAGCTAAGGGTTAGAAGAGGAGTTCAGGGTAACATGAAAATACAGATGGCAGTTCTAGTAATTCTGTGTAGTTTCTCTTTTTAACCAAATTCATATGTATTTGTGAAAATTCTTAAGAAGTATCTCTATTTAGCCCATTTGATAATCTCAGATTTTGCCCTTCAAAAATAAAAAACAAAATCTAAAATAATTTCAAGAACCAAATCTTACATTTTATAGTAAATTAAATTTTCTGAGTGGATTTCTTCTTAAAAGCGATTTAAAACAAGTTGTAGCAACTCAGACATTTAGGAAATAAGAATCTTTGAGCACTTGGGCAGGTCTCCATTCTTAATTGGTTCCTTCTATTTACTGAAATAAATGGTTCATACATACCTCCTCTAGTTGTTTTTTGAGATCCATTATTTCTTTTCTATACCTTTTCAGGAGAGCTTCATCACTTGATACCTCATTAACATAAGGAGTATTCTTCATATATTTAGCAGTACTGGCAAACTGGAAAAAAATGTAAAGTGCTAAGTGTCCAACACTTAAAAAAAATTATAATTTAATTAATAATATTTAGCTTTCTCATATTCAAGTTAAAAAAAAATCAATACTCTTTCCAGTTGGCTTAATATTTTTGAACAAAGGGAACATTCTAAGTCCTTATAACAATGCTCTGTAACTTACCCTGGCTAATAGTCTTCAGGAGAATAAAAAAGATATCTTGAGATAACTTAACAACATCAGTGTACTGGAATCCAACTTACCCCTCAAGGTCCAGTGCTAACACTTCCCCTACTCTTAAGTTTTGCTTCTAGCCAAAAACGTCTCTTCTTCTTTTAAACTCCATACTAGTTACCAGTTAACTACTAATCAAAGGCAATTATGTTGTAAGACAAGTGTTATTGGGTTGTCACATAATTCATTAATTCTGTTAAGCCAGGGACTCTAGTTTCTCTTTGCACCTCTGACAGTACCTTGATCTCGTACTCAACAGCTATTTAAAGCAATGTTTCTTATGGTATAAGTACCATAAGTAACTCTAGGTGGTACCTGACGGTGACCATTAGATAGCATTGAATCCTTCATTGAGAAAGCTACCCCTACTGACATTTCTCATTTTTCTTTTCCTTTCCTTTTTTTTTTTTTAAGACGGAGTTTTGGTCTTATTGCACAGGCTGGAGTGCAATGTTGCGATCTCGGCTCACCGCAACCTCTACCTCCCAGGTTCAAGCGATTCTCCTCCTGCCTCAGCCTCCTGAGTAGCTGGAATTACAGGCATGTGCCACCACGCCCAGCTAATTTCGTATTTTTAGTAGAGATGGGGTTTCTCCCTGTTGATCAAGCCGGTTCCTTTCCTTTTTAAAACACAAAATGTAGGCCTTAGGCTCAGAGCGAATGAAGGCAATAGTTAACTACCAGGAGTTTCAGAATTATTTCATTACAGACAGACACACAATTTTTTTGTTATCTTCTATTTGTGGTAAGTAATAATAGTTTGCCATTGATA
The DNA here is from genome assembly GCA_963573385.1 of Cacajao melanocephalus. Taxonomy (NCBI): domain Eukaryota; kingdom Metazoa; phylum Chordata; class Mammalia; order Primates; family Pitheciidae; genus Cacajao; species Cacajao melanocephalus. The sequence goes on along the minus strand of CAUYLG010014016.1, from coordinate 46,942 downwards.
GGACTGATATTAAAGTTTCCTTTTACAACAAATTAAGTACAAAAAGTGAGTTATTTTTAAAAATATCAAGTCAATTTCAGTAAAATAGTATTGGATGTGGCAAAAATAGTGAAGGTAAGATACAAACAACTGAAGTCTGGCAAAATTAAATTAAGAAACGCTATTTAGTAGACAACAGGTATGCTAACTGATTACAATAGGTAGGCTAATCAATTACAAAAATTTTAGTAGGTAATTTTTTTCAAGTTGATCTTCTCCCATATTAAGTTGAGGTAAAAATCAAACTCACCTGGAGAGTAGTAAGGGTTTCATCAAAAGATACTGGAGTAATTGTGCAGATAATACGTGTCTTTGCATTTCCTCCCAAGGAATTCTGGAGAATTCGTGTTAACTTGCTATCTCGATAATTTATGAAACCACTTAGTAAGGAGTAAGTTTATGGGAGAAAAAGATTGAAAATGTTTATATAACAAAGTAGTTGGTTTTTAACACAAAACAAATCAGCCACAGTTTCAAAAATTACTTATTTACAGATTTTATGAGGCACATTAAAACTACTAAATAAAGCATATTTAAAATAGAAAGTAAATTCAGTAGATTATAGTCATATGTATAAGCTTTTGAATATATGGAAGAAATCAGTACATTTGAGTGTTAATGAAATATTGCAATTTTCAACCTAATGACAAATATAAAAATTAGTAGGTAAATGCACAACGCGATAAACTTACCCAACCTGTCCATCACTAAGTTTCTTGATCACTTGTCCCAAAATAAATAAGCTTCGATTTATATTACAGCCTTCCTTGAGCCGTACACCTGAATTAAACAAATATGAAAAGTAAACTTAACTCCTTTTCTAGATGATAAACTTATTTATCACTAAGTTAATGAGAGAAACTAGAGGGCAGATGCTAAAGTCTACACTCTGGATTAAACCTGAGCCCATCTTTAATATCAGTGGTAGAAGGAGCTCTCTTCTGATTCATCCCACCTATTCAAATGAATCAGAAAGGTTATCACCTGAGAAAAACAGTAAAAAGAAAAAAAAGAGAGAAAAAAGCTCTGTTTTCTAAAAGAGCTTCTCTAGCTCTTGAGTTCAAATCAATTTTTTTTCAACGTCTAAATATAGGCAACTATGGACTTATAACCAAATTAGCCCCTAATTTCTTATTTTTAAATTGTTAATATGCTCACATGGTTCAAAAAGTTTTAAAAAAAGTATACTTTGAAAAAGCTCTCTTCCACTTTTAATCCCTATTCAACCAGTTCCTGTACCTCTACCAGGAAATCATTATTAGTTTGTTTATTATTTAGAGATTTTTTAAAATACAAGTTCATATATAGTTATTTCCTTCCTTTCTTCCAGATATCAATAGTAACAGACCATACACACTATTTTGCACTTTTCTTTTTTTCACTTTGCAACATATGGAAAAATTTCCATATCTGTAAACACTGATCTTTTTCACTCTTTTTTAAAGTATAAAATCCCATTTTATGGCTGCATCAGACTTCATTCATCCACCCATACCCTGTTGAAAGGTTGAAGCACAAGTAGGTTTTCAATCTACTTGTCTTATGCAAAAAAAACTTTGAGCAGCTGTTATTTCACAGGTGCCTTAGATATAAGCTTATTATCATTAAGTTAATGAGAGAAATTAGAGGGCAGATGCTAAAGTCTATGCTCTGGATTAGACCTGAGCCCATCTTTAATATTAATATCAGTGGTAGAAGGAGCTCTCTTCCTATTAGTCCCACCTACTCAAATGAATAGTTTACTTAGCTTTGCTGTAACATCACTACCTAACCAACCAGCTAAAACAAGCATTTATTTTTCGTTCACAGGCCTGAGATGAACTGGTTTGGTGGATGTAGGCAAGGCTCAGTTGAGTGGCCCTGCATTAGGCTGCAGAATGAGCTTCAGTCTGTTGCACAAACTTCTCATTTTCCTTGGATCAGCAGTTCTTCTAATGGCAAGAGTGCAGGTGCAAGCTAAACCATTTAAGCATTATGAACTATTCATTTATATCCTTTGCCCAGTTTTTTGCTGGTTTCTTTTAAGGCATCTGGACTTTGTATCAGTTAGTTACAAAAGAGTTTTCCCACTGCAAGTTGACTTACAATAATTTTTACATTGAAATGTTTGAACCACTTATAATGCATTTCTTGGTGTATGATATACAGATCCAATATAATTTTTTTTCCAAATGGCTATCAATTAATGAATAATCTCTTTTCTTCACAAATTTGAAGGACCATCTTTATTGTATTCCAAGTTCTGTATGTATTTGGGACTCTTGCTGGATTTTCTAGTCTATTCCACCGGGCTTACAATTCACACAGTTTTAATTACTATGGCATTATAATATGTTTCACTATCTTATAGGGCTAAATTCCACTTTCTGCTCTTTTTTGGAATTTTCCTGGCTACTCTTGTCTGTTTTTATGTTTCCATACATATTTTAAAATCATCTTACTGAAACATGAAAATATACTCTTGATATTTTTTATAGGATTGTGTTAAATCTAGAAATTAACACATAGAGGCCTGACATCCTTGTGAGTTTGAAACTTGCCCATCTAAGTATGCTTCTCCATTTTTTCAAGTATTTGATGTGTCCTTCAAGTCTGATTTAAAGTTTTCTTAGGCCAGGTGTGATGGCTCATGCTTGTAATCCTAGCACTTTGGAAGGCCAACGTGGGCAGATTACACTAGAGGCCAAGAGTTCGAGACCAGCCTGGCCAACATAGTGAAACTCCATCTCTACTAAAAATACAAAAATTAGCTGGGTGGGGTGGTGCATGCCTGTAATCCCAGCTACTTGGGAAGCTGAGGCATGAGAATTACTTGAACCCAGGAGGTGGAGGTTGCAGTGAGCTGAGATCGTGCCACTGCACTTCAGCCTGAGAGACAGAGTGAGAGTCTGCCTGAAAAAAAAAAAAAAAAAAAAAGGTTTTCTTTACATTAGTCTTGTACAATCTTTGTCAAGTTTCTTTGTTGAGTTTCTTCCTAGGTATTACATCTTTTAAGTTATTATAAATGGAATCTTTTTGTCTATTAAATATTTTAACTGGCTTTTGTTTATTAATATTTTAACTGGTTGTTTATTAATATATGTATATTAATTTTATACATCACCATCTTTCTTAATTTTCTTATTTTGAAAGTTTAAACAGTTTTTATGGAACTCTCATGGGCTTTCCTACTATACAGTCCTATAAATTGTGTAATTTTAATTTTTAAATTGATGCTATAGTAAAGTAAAAACTAACCAGATATAGATGCTGATTTCTATGTTAAAGACTTTTATTAGAAAATAATCAATAATATTGATTTTTTATTAATAATGAATATTATTACTTTATCCTTTTCTAAAAATGCCTGGTAGTACTTTTTAATCCTGTAAAATAGGAAGACATTAAGATTAACATATTTCACCTAATGTAGATGACGGGTTGATGGGTGCAGCAAACCACCATACCATGTGTATACCTATGTAACAAACCTGCACGTTCTGCACATGTACCCCAGAACTTAAAGTATAATAATAATAAAAAGACTAACATATTTCATATTTTATGAGTTTTCATTACCTTCAGCTCCTGTTTGAGCAGCTCTTTCACTGCCTGCAAGATCAACCAAATTCTGTAAGATAGACAAAAATAAATATTTAGGGCAGATAATTTGAAATAAGAAAACTTGAACTACTGAAAGAACATTTTTAATACATGGTATATCTGAATATTCTGTCTGTATACATGTCTCCATGCTACTGTTTAGGCATTCCCTTTCTTCTCTGAGTAAAACTGCTCTTATCTGTTCTTTTCTTTGCATCTTCCATAACACCGCCAGTATAGGTTCTGTTTCCTACACAAAGTCCAAAAATTTACCATGGCAAATATAAGTCTTTATAAGCTGGCACTTGCATTGCTCCAGCTTTATATCTATTCATCCCTTATTCTTACCTCTGGCTGAACTACCCACTATTCCCCAAACACCCCATGTACTTCTACACCTCCAAGCACCAGCTTTTTGCTGTTTCCTTTATTCAGTTAGTTCTAATGTTCTAGTCTGTCCTTATTCTTCATTCAAGAACCAGGCACAAAGATTACCTGCTCAATGTAGCTTTGCCTACTTTATCCTTCCTCCCCTCTGGATCTTGGATGAACTGCTCCTTGAACTGCATTACCAGAACTCTTTATAAACATGACTTATAGATACAACTGAAATCTATAGCACTGATTTTGTTGGGCTAGTCATGTATGCTAGCTGTACTATGCTGTAGCAATACCATGACTTTTCTGTAGCATCTTTAAGAGCTGGACCTCTCTTTCATTTCACACATATTATTGAAAAGAAGTGACTACTTATCATGTTCCAGGCAGTGTATTAAGTGCTAGGGCCACAAATAAATAAGGTCTCTGCTCTCATGGAGCTTACATTCTATGTAGAGGAAGAGGCTGGTGAGAAGAGATAAAAAGACAAATAAGAAACATGCTGTGATAAGTGTAACAGACACTACTGAAAAATAGAGCTGGAAGAAGGACTAGCAGGTTCACTGGACTGGATGGCAGTGGAAAGCTTGTCATTAAGCTGAGATCTGAATGACAAGAGAAGAGAAAGCTGGTCCCAAAAAGATCAAGGGAAACAGTAGTCTAGACAAAAATAATAGGCAAAACACAGTCACAAAGCAGAATGTGCAGTGTGTTCAAAAAAATAGAAAAGGCAGTGTGGTGCAATTGGTGAACTGAAGACAGGAGAAGACAGAATAAGAGCAGCAGATAGCGGCCAGATTACACAGGACTTTTAAAGTAAGATCAAGAACTCTGAAATGTCTAAATTCAATGAGAAGCCATTGCAGGGCTTTATACAAGGGAGTAATACAACCCTGCATACAGCCCTGCAATGGCTCCCATAATGGATCCACTATGACTACTGGGTGGAGGATGGATTGGGAAGGGGCAAAAGCAGCAGCAGGCAGCTCCATCAGGCGAAAGATAATACCATCAGTGAAAGATAATACCAGCTTGGGTTGGGGAGGTGGCAGGGGAGACTGCTTATAATGTAAGCAGTGGAGAGATTTCTTGTTTATTATTATTTTTTTAATCTGAGAGCCCAACACCACGCTCAGAATACGATAAAGGTTTAGTAAACATTGTAAGTAAATTAAAAGAAAGTCAAAGCTTTAAGTTATTTCTCTCTGTGGAGATTTCTGAGACTAGGCAGGTAAATATGTATTACTGGTTTAAGGAGTCTAATTTTTCTTGCACAGTGTCCACTACAGGTGACATAGATACATAATAAAAAGGCAAAGTTAATGAAGGCAGCATGAGTGAAGGTTAAAGATGAGAACAAACATTCATATTCAAAGGTATTCGGCCCAATCTCTGAGGGAGGAGTTCACGTGGAGCAGAAGGAAATAAAGTTAGATTGGTTAAGAGTGGCCAAATCTTGTCCCAGGAAGTGACACTACAAAAGCAGTGGTTAGTATATTAGAAATCCATATGATGACTTCAAGACACAAAGACAAGAGTCATGGAGACCAGGTTCCAGGAGACTGATGTAGTAATTCAAGAGAGATGAGAAAGTAATTCAACACCCATGGGAATGTTCAAAGGTAGGATCAAGAAGAAATGGGACAACTGGGCAAAGAGAAAGGCAGAAAGAGATGAGTCAAAATTGACTTGGGTGTCCAGCTTAGGCAGCTAGAATAATGTCAGTTTTACTGGAAATAAGGAGTATTCACTATGGTCAGAAGAAAATAGTTTGATTTTAGACATATTAATGTTTGAGATAATGATGGGACACAATTATAACCATCTTTAGGAAGACATGAATTAGAATTCAGAGACTAGATAAATATTTGGCAGTCATCAACATGAAAATGATGACAGAATGTTTGAGAGCAAGAACTTAATTAAGAAAGGCCACAGGATACCTCCAAATTTTTTATTTTTGTTTTTTTAGGATGGTAAAGAAAAAGCTGCCAGGGTAGAAAATAGAGAAGGAGTAGAACTAAGAGAACCTGGATATTATCATCTCACCAAGGCCAAGAGAGAATCAGAAAAGAGCTGCCTCTAAAGAGCCAGAGACGACTCTTTATAGGAGACTTCTCTCCAAGAAGATTCTTAGAGTAAGTGGGTAGGCTGGAGGGTTGGAACAGATGGACCATGGATGACAGAGCAACAAGAAACATGAGGAAAATCATCAAGTAGATCACTGAATATCCCGAGAGTATTAAAACTAAATTAAGTTAAAATTATATGAAATATCACAGTCTTGGGTGAGAAAACAAAACAGATTAGGTTTTGGTTTTTTATTGTTAAAACAAGATTAAAATCTACTAAGTTATACCATTTTACAGAAAAATAGCTAAGGTGAAATTAGGATTGAATATTAATTAATAATCTAATTTTCTAAAATCTGAAAATGCATAAACATATAGATTGCTTGTTTCCCTGAAGTTTTCTAATCAAATAATCTTAAATCATAACCCACATCAAGCTAAAGAATTAAGGCCCTAAAGATGCGGAATAAATTAGTATAGTAAATGATAGAAAAGGAGGAAGAAAGAGATAGCAATAATTTAGTGTTGCGAAAAGGAAGTGGGAGGTTTACTTATGTGGAATACAAGAATATTGCATAATGCTTATATTCACTTATTTAATAAATATATATTAGATATAAAATAGGTACAATGTGCTGGGGCTACAAAGATGAATGCAGTATCACTCCTCAATGGATTTATAGTCTAAAATACTATGTTTATGATACAAAATATATTTTCTTATTTTACTTAGGTAAAACTAAAATAATGTGATTACTTCCATCTAGATTTCCGTTGATCACATAAGTCTAAATGATATTGGCTGAGATTTTTTTTTTAAAACCCTCAAATTCCAAGATGACTTAAATTGTTAAATGTATAATAGAAAAAATCCTACTTCATTAGTGGTTAGAAAAAACATCAATTCCTGTAGCCCTGACATTTAAATTTTAGGAGATGGCAGCCATGACATAAGAGGAAGAAGATCCTTTGAATTTGTCCTACAACATTTCAGCTAGGAATTTGGTGATACTGACAAGACTAAGCAGACCATTTGTAGATTTCCTTCCACATTTAGTTCAGTTAACAGTTCTTATTAAACCAAACATCCAGCAGCTGAACTAAATTTTGTTTTGGCCCATACAGTACATTATTGTGGTTCATTAACACTCACCAAATGGGATACCTTAACAGATCCGTCACAATTAGAAGGTTCACCCTTTTCTCTACTTTCCAAAATCTAGACAGAAAAGGCAAGTTGTAGAAAAATTAGTGCATTCTTACTTGGAAAGATCTAATAGATAGAAAGAGAGAATTACCTACCATCCTAAAGATGGTATGAGAACGACTGCTTCTTTGATTCATTTTTGTTTCTCCATAATGCCTGTTCTCTGTAAAAATGAGTTACATTTCAGCTGCATATATATTAAAATCCAAAGAAATAATAATTTTTATTTTAACTCAAAAAAGTTGTGATTTGAAGCCTAAACACACTTCATTGAAAAAAAAGTTTTTACCAAGTGTTTTAAAGAAATACAGTATAAAGTCTTACTTTCTCCCTTTGTAATCCATTTCAAAACCATTTCTGACGTATACACAACTTCTTCTGTGAGATCAGCAACATACACATTCCTCTGAAACAAGTTTAATTATGGAAAGATTAGAGAAATAGAAGTCACAAGTTTGCTTTTCAAAAGTGGGTGCAAACTATTATAGAATTCATTTGTGAAAGTTAAAAGTGGAAAATAGAACTATAATTCTGTAGGAATATAACAAGTAATTCTATGAATACCCACAGTGTATTTCATATGTCAAAGCACACCAGATTGTAACCTGATACTTCCACCTTGCTATTTTTACACTTAAACCAAAATATTAGAGCTGTATTTTAAAACTATACTTATTGTTTAAAAGATGCATCTCTACAAATATTTCAAAAAACCCCCCACATACTATAGAAATAGGAGACACTGTAAAAACTATAGAAATTAAATGTAGATATTCAAGAACAATAATCCCAATAAGTAAGACAATTTTAAGCCCCCTTAAGTCTGCTACTCACATTGACATCTTCTCGAATAATTAAAGGCTTCATTTTGTTAGTACCACAGAGTAAATCTGTAATGGTTTCATTGTATATTTCCATGTAAGATACACGTAAGAGAAATTCCCTATCAGGAAACTAGGAGAAAAAAGTTATGTAAAAACACAGGAAGCATCCAACTGTGAAAAGCTAATACTAAATGCTCATGTGCTTAAAGAGGTTAAAAAAAAACAGTCTGTAAAATAAACTAAGAAAACCCTTGGTTCTAATGTTGACAAAATAATAAACACAAAAATATAAAAGCATTGTTACAGAAATAACTAAAAGTACCATAAAGCTAGGAGAACACCAACTCTCTAGGCTCAAAATAAAACCCCATCAAAAGATGTTCTTATTTTAATAAAAATGTTAATTCAAAACCAACTCTTAACTAATTAGGTTGCCTATTCTGGCTTTCTGCTTTCCTTCTGTTTTTTGCTTTTTTTTTAACCTATATCTACTTTTTACTGTTCCTTTATAATCACTGATAGTTAAATGGTTAGATGGAGCTAACCATTCTGATAAAATTTTCTTGTTCCTTAAGGCCTACTTTTTGTTGAGTATTATTGTTGCAGAACTTAAGGGAAAGAATACAAGAACTTGAAGCTTTATAAAGTAAGTTGTGGGGATAAAAGTGAATCTGTGCTATGCCTTTCTTCTTTCCCCATCAATAATCAAACAATAACTATAAATCCTCTTCCTTTCATCTTTGCAAGAGAAATATACTAAGACTGGTACCCAGTTAATACTATCACCTGTATGTACTAAAAATCCAGTTAAGTTACTTACCTTCTTAATTTTTTGGAAAATGTCATGAATTGCCCTGGGTATAACTCCCAAATGATCTTCTGAACCCATCATAGTATATGTTTTTCCTGAAGCAGTCTGTCCATAGGCAAATATGGTACCTGCAAAAAACAAAACACACACATACAAAGATTAAAAACAAATCTACAATGGGTAAAACAATGCATACTTGTTGAACAGACACCCAAGACTAAAATGTTTCTCCAGCATTGAGTGAATACAAACCATTGTAGCCTTGTATGGCAGAATCGATGATTGGTGCTGCTATTTCTTCATACACATTTTTGGTAGTTTCATTACTATGAAAGACACGATCTAAACAACAACAACAACAACAACAACACAGAAGTTAAACCAAATGAATAAACTGTGTTTTCATTCTAAATTAGTAATTATGCCCAATAGTAAAACCGTCAGAATGTAGAATGAGCAAATATAAGATACAGTATTTTAATTTTTTGGTTCTCTGAAAATATCCTTCCCTAATGTAAAATGAGTTCATCTTCAAACACAAAAATGACGCTATTAAGTCAACTTATCTATTTCTTTCAAGAGGCAGTAAGGCATAATGTTTGCACATGGAGGTCTGGAATCTATCTAGATGCAAATTAGACAACTGTGATTATAACTGTTTTAAATACTAACTGGTTATCTTACTTAAATACCTGACGGATAAACAATATTTTGTTTCCAGTGAAGCGGTTTATAGAAGGCTTAGTCTAATCTACAGTGAGAAACCTAATACTATTGACAAGGCTTTTGTACTTTTAATTGCAAAAGGACAACAAGTTAACTTTTGATGCTATTATAAGCTTACCAAAATTGAAGGATTTACTTCCATCAACTTGATAAATGGCATTATGGTCAGTTTTCCAGTAAATTTGGGCAGTTTCTCCAAGTGATTCTTCTCTAAAATAAAAACACTGCATTTTAACCAGTCATAGAAGTCATGTCATAGGAGGGATAATTTAAAAGATTTCACCTTCTAAAGAATATTTTGAAAGATAATAATATGAGAAAGAAAGTCAATCTTTGAGGATTCAGTTCTCTTAAATGGAGCTTCAGTGACCTGCTTTCTCATGTGTTTTCTTGTGAAGGCTTTCATTCTCACCCTCTCCCCTAGTACTGATAAATGAAGGGATGGATTCAAAATGCAACTCTGATTATGCCTGTCTTGCTTAAAATTCTTAAAACCTTTTGGAAACTTATGAAATCCCCCGCATGGTACATGAGTCCTAGATCATTTCATTTCTCTCTGCATTTTCCTCTGAATTCCTAGATACATCCTAAGCTCCACCTGAAGGTCTTCCCTAAATGACAGATGTAACCTCTCTGTGCCTGGAATAGTGACTTTCCTTTCCATTAAGTAACAGCCATTATTTCACTCATGAAAATCGTCAAGACTTTGCTGACACCAGTTCACCCCACGGAAGCTGTCATCTCTCGGATGGGCTAATGACTCCTCTAGCAAACAAGCTCCACCTGCCCATGATAACACTTGTCACAAAGTATCCTAATGGTTTCTTTATGTAGCGGTTGAGGCATTAGATAATGAGCTCCTGAAAATATAGGAAATTCCTGATCTTGGTATTTGCATTTATTAATCCCCGTGTTCAAGAAAAATTTCTCACACACGCCAATTGTTAGCATTTTGGGTCGAGGGCCAGAAGCTAGCGAAGCAAACCGACTTCATTTACTCCTCTTCCTGCTTTTTCTCCACAGCATTTATTACTTACATACCACCATTTAACATCCTACATTTTTAACTTTATTTTCTGTCTAACCCCATTAGAATGGAAGATCCACTGGGCAATGACGGGAGTGTCTCTTTAGTACAGGACAAAGTACTAAAAAAGCAATATTGATAAATATTTGTAGAATGAAGTCTTGAGTGACGACTGAACGCAATGTGACAGACAGACTAGTCCTTGTCCTCAGGGGGTCTGGAGACAGCAGTTACATGTAAAATGACTAACTGTGATGAGGGCCAGGAAGGCACAGTCTCTATGCCTTTTCTAGGGCGGGGAATGGGGCAGGGAGTAGCAGATGAGGAGAGGCAGAGCAGCGCAGCGGGGAAGGACGTTAAGGTCAGTGAGACTGAGTTAAATTTCAGTGCATGTCGCAGCGGGGAAGTATCTTCTAGATTTCCGATCCTCCCCTGTCACTTTAAAGACGCAGAAATCATGGCCAGCGGCCGAGTAACTAGACAGCAGAGCCGGGAAGCAGCGGCTCCTGGAAACGCCGCAGGCTTCGCCCCTACGGCTCAGGGTGGCACCGCAGGCTCAGTGGGCCCTGGGCCGTGGTGTGGCCCCCCTACCTGCTGTTCAGCGGCCGCACTCGCACGTAGACGGCCACAGCTCCTTCCTCCGCCATCCTGTCAAGCTGAACAGGTCCCAGGAAAATGGCCAGGACCCTTCGCGGCCGGCGATTCAGGGCTCACGGGCCGCCCCGCCTTTAAATTTAAAATTTCCCAAACGCCGCATCTGATTGAGCCGTGGCCTGGTGACGTCATGGGCCGTTCCACCTGCGGCGCAGCGCGGGGGACGCGAGGCGGGCGGCGCGACCACCGCTAAACAGGAGAGGGGGATTTAAAGGCCCGGCGGAGAGTGGGAGGAGGGGGTCGCAGGGAGTGGGTGGAGAGCGGTAGTCCTGGACTACCAGAATACCATTATCTGCCAAAAGCCAGCGAACATCATCCTCCACCCCATTCTTAAAGAGTTTGCAACCTGTAGACGAAACTAGGTAGAGACACATGTATTTTTCGCTACCAAAACAGAATTGCAGGCTTTTAAAGAAACTGCACTAGCACTTTAAAATAAACTTCAAACATCAAGAGTTGAAACTCACTGTCCAACTCAGAAACGTGACAAGCCTGTTGTGCGCCTTAGAAAATCTGAGTTTAGGCCTTTCTCTCTCTCTCCTCTCCTCTTTCTCTTTCTCTCTTTCTTTTCTGCAACTCCTTTCCATTAGCTGTAGCTTCCTAATACGTTGAATTAGGGAAAAGAATTACTGAGGACTCTGAGGACTGAAGAACTCATTGAGTAATGGGTCGATACTTTTTTTTTTTTTTTTTTTTTTGAAGGCAGAGTCTCTCTCTGTTGCCTAGGCTGGAGTGCAGTGTTGGTACCTGGGCTCACTGCCACCTTTACCTCCCGCGTTCAATCGATTCTCCCGCCTCAACCTCTGGGGATTACAGGTGCCCACCACCACTCTCACCTAATTTTTGAATTTTTAGTACAGAAGGGGCTTTGCCATGTTGTCCCGGCTGGTCTCAAACTCCTGACCTCAGGTGATCTGCCTGCTTTGGCTCCCAAAGTGCTGGGATTACAGGCGTGAGCCACTGCTCCTGGCCTGGGTTGTTACTTTTATTAACTGAAAGGGAAAGCTATTCTAAATACAGTATTTTTTTTCCCCTGCAAAATAATTCTTGCTTTCCCTTTGTCTTTCTCTCTCTCTTTTTATTCTTTCATTTTAAAATAGAGATGGGGCCTTGCTCTGTCACCTAGGCTAGAGTGCAGTGGCCTGAACACAGCTCACTGCAGGCTCAACTCCTGGGCTCAGCCTGGGAGGGGTTCCCACCTTAACCTGCTGAATAGCTTGGACTACAGGCACATCACCAGCTCAGATAATTTTTAAATTTTTTTGTAGAGATCGAGTGAGGGAAATTGGGGTAGGGAGTTGTAGCTCACCATGTTGCCCAGGCAGGTCTTGAACTCCTAGGCTCAAGTGATCCACCTGCCTCAGCCTCCCAAAATGTTGGAATTACAGGTGTGAGCCACCATGTTCAACTATTATGTGCCAGATATGGTTCCAGGCTCAGGAAGCACAACAGTGAACAGAATAGACAAAGCACCTGTTGTCATAGAGTTGTTATTCTCTTAGGAGAGATGGATAATACAGGAACATGTCAATCTCTCTCTCTCTCTCTCTCTCTCTCTCTCTCTCCCTCTCTCCCTCTCTTTGTCTCTCCAAACACACACACACACACACACACACACACACACACACACACACACACAATGTAATGATGTGACAGACATCAGAGAGTGAGTGATAAGGTGGGATAGGAGTCAGAGAGTGATAAGGTGAGATAGGAGTGCTACTTTCTTATGAAACATATTCTTGTGGGAAGCAGTAAACAATACATAATATAGTAAAATAACATGTTGGGAGGAAGGTTTGCTTTAGATGTTCAAGAAAGACCTGAGGAGGTGACCTTTGAAGTGAGACCTTTGTGATAAGAATGAGCCAGACAGAGGAACAAGTAAGTCAAAGAATCCAAGGCTCGATTGAGTTCATCACCTATCTGAGACACAAAGGGGAGGGCCCTGTGACTGAAGCATTTATGGCAATGGAGAGAGTTAGGCAGGTCCAGGTCCAGGCCCATGGGGTCTTTAGCGCTGTGATAAAATGTTTGGATCTTATTCTCAAGGGTGAGGGGAAGCCTACAGAGAATTTTAAGAATAGGAGTAAAAAGGGATTCATTCCTTCAAACAAGACTTTCTTTACTTTGAAAATAGAAGCTTCCAGAAGAGACTTTGTCCTAGCTCCTGTCAAACTGGCTACCCACCATGTGCATCTGTTCTTGCATACTTGCCTTCCAGACTGTAACTTGATGAACACCTGTGTGTTTTCCACCCTGAAAACTCTCATGTGTGCACGGGATCCAGTCCTCTCCTTCTCACTCTCTGTCCTGCATTGCCATTTTCTCCTGCTCTAGTAAATCAATCTTACTAGCAAATGTGTGCCTTCATTTCTCCCATATTGAGTGTCTAATAGATATGGCAAACTTAAAATGTCTAATACCAAATTCACGTCCTTTCCCTCAAAATCTGCTCAATCAGCAGTTTTCTGCTTCTCAACTGATGCAAGTCCATCCTTACAACTGTAAGCCATGGAGCCATGCTGCTCAACTTCTCACCTGGAAATTCTGTCAGGGCCACCTCGAGAATGTTTCCGAATGTGACAGTTGATCACAACTTACGCTCCAGCTGCCTAGTCCAAAATACCATCATCTTGCATGGAACTCATCTCAGTGTTTCTACCCTTGCCCGACCCTACTGCCAGTTTGTTCTCAACACAGCAATTTGAGTGATTCGGTGAAAACATGTCAGAGTATGTAATTCCTTTCTCAAGCTGCCGAGTGCCACACCTTCACCCCCATCCTCTTATTTCTCTCAGAACAAAACCCAGCATCTTTCAGTTGTCTCCCAAGCCTCACATGATCTTGCCCCTTGTACCGTCGGGCTTTGCCTCCTGCCACTCTCCCTCCCCCTTTGCTCTCCTGACTCTAGCCACACCAGCCATTGGCAATTTCCTGAATCCCAGACAAGCCTCCTCTTAAGACTTTTGCACTGGCTGCTCTGTCGGGAGGGAAGGCTCTCACTCCAGTTACCCATGTTTCCTTCCTTTCCCTTCATTCCAGTGTCTGCTCAAATGTCACCCTCTCATAGCTCTCTCTGTATAAAACAGCAACTCCATTGTGTGTTACTTCTGTTTCTTAAATCTTCTTCTTAAAGAAGTTACAAGATGACTTGTAACTTTTAAAATAATATGTGTATTGTATTAATTTATGTATATGTCTGTCTCCTCCCACTAGAGTGACATAGTTTGTGTTTATTCCTTATCCTCTGTGCCTGGAAAGATGCTTGGCATACAGTAAACATTCGATTAAAAAATTACTTATTACTGAAGTATTACTCAAATACTTATTGGCATAATTTCTGGAAAGATACACAGAAAACATCTAGCTTTTTTTAAAGGGAAGGGACTGAGTTGGAAAATCGATGCACCATTCATTTTACATTATTTCATAACTCTGAAGATTTTAACCACATGGATATCAGTTTCTCTCAAGTTAAAGAAATTAGTTGACATAAAAGAGTGTCTAAAATAGAGTCTACTCATTCAGATTTGTTTTGGTTATCTAGCTGTGAGCTAATATAGATTGCCCTTTTTCATGACTAAATTGTGAAGAGGGAGGGATGCTTCTAATAAGAAAATCCAGAGTATTGTGGTATATATATATATATATATATATATATATATATATATATATAGTATTTCATGGTATATATATATATATATATATATATATACGTATATACCATGAAATACTACTCAGCCATGAAAAGGAATGAAGTAATGGGATTCATAGCAACCTGGGTGGAATTGGAGACCATTATCCTAAGTGAAGTAACTCAGGAATGGAAAACCAAATATCATATGTTCTCACTCGTAAGTGGGAGCTAAGCTATGAGGACTCAAAAGCATAAGAATGATACAATGAACTTTGGGGATTTGGGGGAAAGGGTGGGAGGGGGTGAGAGACGAAAGTCTACACACTGGGTACAGTGTACACTGCTTTGGTGATGGGTGCACCAAAATCTAGAAATCAGCACTAAAGAACTTATTCATGAAATAAATAAATAAATAAATGTAATTAAATAAATAAAATAGGAAAATGACCAACATTCATGGAACTGGAGGCCATTGTCCCAAGTGAAATGACACAGAAACAGGGAGTCAAAAACTGCATGTTCTCACTTATAAGTGAGAGCTAACCAGTGGGTACACATGGACATTGTATTAGTCTGTTCTCATGGTGCTATGAAGAAATACCCGACACTGGGTAATTTACAAAGAGGTTTAATTGACTCACAGTTCTGCATGGCTAGGGAGGCTTCAGGAAACACAGTCATGGCAGAAAGCAAAGCAGCAGCAGGCATCTTCTTCACAAGGAGGCAGGAGAGTGAGTGGGAGCAGGGGAAATGCCAGACACTTATAAAACCATCAGATCTCTTGAGAACTCATTCCGTAACAGAGACCAGCATGAGGGAAACCATCCCCATGATCCAATCACTTCCCACCAGGTCCTTCCCATGACACATGGGAATTATGGGGATTAAAATTCAAGATGAGATGGTGTGGGGACACAGCCAAACTGTATCAGACATATAGAGTGAAATGATAGACACTGGCAACTCCAAAACGTGTGAGAGTGTGAGGGGACTGAGGGATGAAATACTACCCATTTGGTACAATGTTTACTATTCGCGTTATGGGAACACTGCAAGCCCAGATTTCAACACTACCCAACATATCCACATAACACAACTGCGTGACATGCACAATTGAACCTACTAAATCTAGAAAAATTTTCAAAAAGAGAAAAAAAGAAATAAGCACATTCTAAGAAATGGACCAAGTAAATCCAACTAAAAAAAGTTAAAAAATAGAAAAATAAAAATAAATTGAGTGGTCAGGGAAAGCATAAATATTAAATAACTTATCTAAAGCTATGGAACTTCTGGGAACAGAGGCTTAACATTTAGATGCCTACCATTTCTCTAATGGGCAAACAAGATTTTTGTTAACTTTTTTTTTTTTAACCTGAAAGATTAACACCTGCATGTGATCAAAATATTCAAATGAACAGAAGATTCACAGTGGAAAACAAATATTCCTACATTGAATACTAAGTGCCATTTCATCTCCTTGGAGGCAGCTGTGTCATTTCCTCAAGTGTTCTCCTCAAAATAATTTACAGAAATGGCACACATACAGATCTTTTTCTATATTGCATATCTTTTACATAAAAAGGTACCTGCCATACATGCTGTAGTGAACTGTGCTTAAATGTGATCTTTATATAAATGTTTTCATTCAGTTCAAGAAGAAAAGTGAATTTCTGAGGCATATTAATTGCACACTCTTTTATGTTGATGTCTCAATTACTCTTTTTCCTCTGAACTGTGTTATTTATGCTGAAGCTGCAGAGGGCACTGTAATCTTTCCCAAAGCATGGCACAGCCTTGAATGGTGTTTTGAAGAGTGTGAATATGGTGCAAACTGTAGGATTTGGAGAAGCTTCAGATATTAAAAATATACATCAATTCAAATTACTCACCTGTTCTCACTTATTTTAAAGCATTTCATATAAAATTAATTGTAATATATTTATATCATACAATCACCTCCAATAGGAGTAATTTTTTTATTTCAAATTTTATTTTAGGTAGAGGGAGTACGTGTGCAGATTTGTCACATAGGAATATTGTGTGATGCTGAAGTTTGGGGTATGAATCTCATCACCCAGGTAGTGACCATAGTGCCTGATAGATAGTTTTTCAGCCCTCTCCCCACTCCCTCCCTCTCTTTTCTACTACTCCACAGTGTCTATTGTTTCCATATTTATGTCTGTGTGTGGTCAATGTTTAGCTCCACTTATGAGTAAGAACATGCAGCCTTTTATTTTCTGTTCCTGCATTAAGTTGCTTAGGATTATGGCCTAAATAGGAGTAAGTTTTGTTTAATAGAATGCATAATTTTCAAAGCATAATTGTTATTTTTAATTTGGAGACATCTATTTGTAATGATCACAGACATAGTATCTCTTACATTTTAATCACAATAAAAGAGGATTTGTATGACATAATGAAAACTGCTCTGGCCTGGGTCAGTCCAACTGCTACTCATAAGCTATGCCACACTGGAAAATCATTTATCTCTCTGTGTCACAATTTTCTCATCCACACATGAAGGAATTGGGTGAGAAAATTTCTAAGGTTTTTTTTTTTCAGCTTCAATAATTCCATAATGTCTTCATAAAAAAAAAAGAAAATTGAATTGCTAAGTGAATAGATTTTAAGTCACTCACACAAAAATATATGGAGTAATGCATATATTAATTAGCTTGATTTAGCCATTCTGCAATATATACATACTGCAATATGTATATTGTACAATACATCATATTGTACCCCATAAATATAATTACTTTTTGTCAGTTAAAATGTAATAAAAATTTTTTAAAAGGAAACTTGTTCAAATTGAGTATGGATGAGTGTAAAATTGAATATAGATTTGAAAGGGAGTAAGAAAAGTGATCTATGTTACCAAGAATATCTAAGGTAGTCACAATGTGGCAGAGAATGATGGCAGTCCACCATAATTGATTCTCTCCTTTCTGGCCAGAAAGCAAGATTACATTCCCATCCTGTGTTGAATTTAAGGGCCACCTCTAGGCATATATAAAACTCCAGGGGTGCATTTTTGCTGCCTTATCCTTGGTGAGCATCGTTTCTTCTTTTCTTCATTGATAATTCCAATTCCTGACCACTCTCTTCAGCCCAGGTTTAATTCTCATCTTTCCTGAGAAATCAAGAGCAGCAGGCAAGATGTCTCAACTTCCAGGTTTCCCACTCTACCTCCTGCACCCCTACTGATCTATAGCCCCACCAACTCTTCCCTCTTTACATGCACTTCCAGAGTGAAGTGTCCATGGTGTTTGAGATGAGCCCTTCCATTTATGCCCTTAGCTCCTTTCTCTCCAGTCTCCTTCACATCCTTGCTCCAGCAGTTATTTGTTCTCCTATGTCAGAAAAATGTTAGAAAACAACAAAAAGAATCATCTGTAATTTCACCTTAAAAAATTATCTAAATTGTTTAGTGAATGTTCCTTCTATTACCCACTCATCAATTTTCATCTTCTGTAAGGTGATCTATGTTAATTAAATTTCTTTCTCTTTCTTGAATATATGCAATAAATCTATGTGGATAAATAACCGAATGTTTTCATATTTTCAAGAATAGAATCATTCTGTAATTATTGATCTAAAATTTGCTTTTTACATTAACAAATCAGTAAATTGATATATAGATCTGCCTTTTATATTGCCTAGATGATATTCAATTATATGGTAGCATTAGAATTTTTTCAATCATTTTTTCTTTTTTTGAGATAGCATCTTGCTCTGTCACCCAGGCTGGAATGCAGTGGCATGATCTCGGCTCACTGCAACCTCTACCTCCAGGGTTCAAGTGATTCTCCTGCCTCAGCATCCTGAGTAGCTGAGATTACAGGTGCCTGCCACCATGCCCAGCTCATCTTTGTATTTTTAGTAAAGATGGTGTTTTGCCATGTTGGCCAGGCTGGTCGCGAACTCCTGACCTCAGGTGATCCACCCGCCTCCGCCTCCCAAACTGCTGAGATTACAGGTGTGAGCCACCATGCCTGGCCTCAATCATTTCTTTATGTATATTTAGATTGTTTCCAATTTTTAATATTGCTTATAATACATTAACCCATCTGCATATATCTTTCTATACTTAGGCTTTTATTTTCATGAACTAGGTTGCCAGAAGCTAAAATGCTGACTCCAATGATATGCTTGTTCTGAATTATAACAAGTGCCACCAAATTACCTCTCAAATAACTTGTACCAATTATATTACAACCAAGAGCCTGTGAGTGTCCTCTTCTCCATTTCTTTATCATCACTGGGTACTATCAATATTTCTAATTTTTGTCAATTTTATAGGAAAAAAGATACTTTATTTTCATTTGCAATTCCCTGATTACGAGTAGGACTGGGTATCTCATCATTGCTTATTAGTAATATTTATATCTTGTTTTTTGAATTGTACATTTGTATCATATAGTCCTTTGCTCCTTTGCCCAGTTTTTTTTTATATGAATTGTTTAAGTATTACATATTACCTATCCAGCAAATATTTCCATTTGGTCAATCATTCATCTTTTAAATTGCTTTTGTGTGAGGTTTCTTTATAGCTTCCTTATTTTTGTCCATTTGGGAAGTACTTCCCTACTTTGAGGTTATAAACATGTTGTATTACATTTTTTTTAAACTTTGTTATTTTCTTTCATTTACAAATTTAATTCTTTCTTGTAGTTTTTATTTTTAACTCTCTTAATGGGTCTGTCCACTCAGTTTATATATATTCTAGCTCTTTTAAAAAATAATTTGTAAGTTTTTCTTTGTGTTATCCTGCATGCATCTGGAAGCCTCTCTCATTTCTTTTTTGTAGTCTATGAAATAATTATATTAACTGTCTTTCCTTCTTTGTTTTCCAATCAGTCTTCATATATTTATAATTTGGCTTACAATCCTACTGTCATGTTAATAAAATTAATCTATGGGCACCACAGTAAGTATCTGAACAAAATGGACATTTTTCAGTGCTTTGGGACATTTTTTAGTGCCTTTGGGCATTAGGTAGTGTCTAAAGATCGCTGCTTTGATTTCTCCCCTCCTTGCTGTGCATCCACCACTCCACCCATCAACAGGTGGATTTGATTTACTCTCCTCTTTAATCTGGTCCTCTTTCTTCTGAGCACAGTAGTCTCAGGATAGCTAAACTTTTTACATGTTGGCTGGCTTTGAAGAATAAGATGAGCTTCCAGGCCTCTTAAAGTTTACGTCCGGAGCTGGTGGAGTCATTCCCACCATAATCTCTTGGGCTGACTTCACAAGCCCATGCTAGCCACAGGAAGAGGCCACATGGAGGAGCCTCAACCACGCCAGACATGAGTGAAGCCTCTGTGACCTTCCAGGTTAGCCCAGTTTCTGATGAATGCCACCTTATAAATTACCCTGGCAAATGTTGTTTAGAGCCGAAGAAGCATCCTACTAACTCCACTTGATCCCCTAAATTGTGAGAAATAATAAAATTCAGTCTTTTTTGCTGTATAGTTCTAATAAAATTTGACCAATACATGGAATTGTGTGACTCTCACCAGAACAGTTCCATCATCCTCCAAAATTCCTTTGTGCTGCTGCTTTGTAGTCAACCCTCCCCTATACCCAATCGAAGATTTGGAAACCACTGATCTGTTTTGTGTACTACTTTTGCCTTCTCCAGAATGACATAAATGGAATCTTACAGTTTATAGCTTCTTGAGCCTGATTTCTTTCACTTACATTAATGAATTTCAGATTCACTGTGTTATTTTATCAGTACTTTGTTCCTTCTAACTGCTGAGTAGGACTCTTTTTTGGATGTATCACAGTTTGTTTTATTCATTCACCAGCTGAAGGACATTTGGGACATTTATTTTCAATGTTTAGCAATTTTGAATAAAGCTGCTAGAAACATTTGTACACAGGATTTTGTGTGAACATCACTTTTTTATTTCTCTTGGATAAAATACCTAAAATTTAATTTTCTAATAAATTGCCAACTGTTTTCCAAAGTGGCTATACCTTACATTCTCACCAGTAGTGAATGAGTTCCAATTGCTTCACACATCCTCATTTGAGCTTGGTGTTGTTATTTTAAAAACCCCTAGACATTCTAATAGGAGTATAGTGGTATATCATTGTGATATTAATTTGCATTTTCTTAATAATTAATAACATTGAACATATTTGCATGTGCTTATTTGCCATCTATAGCTATATCTATCTATCTATCTTTTATCTGTCTATCTATCTATCTATCTATCTATCTCTCTTCTTGTTGAAATACCTGTTCAGATATTTTGCTCACTTTAAAAAATTTGATTGTTGTCTTACTTTTGAGTCTTGAGAGTTCTCAATATATTCTGGATACAAGTCCCTTACTAAATATAGAATTTGCAAACATATTCTCTCAGTTTGTGGTTTGTCTTAACACCACTTTTAACAGTGTCTGACACACAAAAAATGTTTATAATTTTTATGAAGCCCAGATTGTCATTTTTTTCTTTTATGATTTGTCCTTTTGGTGTAATATGTAAGAACTCTTGGCACGACCTAGAGTTACAAAAATTTTCTCCTACGTTTACTTTTAAAATTTTATAGGTTTAAATTTTAAAGTAGATCTATAGTCCATTTTGAGTTAATTTTGATATAAGATGTGATATGGGTTGATATTTACTCTGGGGCATATGGATGGTTATTTGTTCCAGCACCATTTGTTGAAAAAATTGTCTTTACTCCATGAATTACCTGTGTACTATTGTAAAAAAAAATCATTTGATCTTACTTATCTGAGTATATTTCCAACCTCTCTATTCCATTTTATTGATGTATATGTTTATCTTCAGTTGTTACTGTTTTAAGCCATTAAATTTTGGATTTGTTTGTTATATAGCAAAGTGTAATGATATGTGACACAGTCACTGTCAGGCACTTCAGAAGGGCTGAAATTTT
The DNA here is from genome assembly GCA_963573385.1 of Cacajao melanocephalus. NCBI lineage: Eukaryota > Metazoa > Chordata > Mammalia > Primates > Pitheciidae > Cacajao > Cacajao melanocephalus. Next base: position 25,067 of record CAUYLG010014016.1, on the reverse strand, counting down.
ACTCCTCTTGAAAGCCAACAAGTTAACCTGCCACAGTTTCATGAATCCTGGTGGAAGACCCAAGACTTCTGTGTCAAGGATGAAGACAAATTTACTAATCAAACCAATAGCCATAGCCAAAGTATTCACATTTTTGTGCTGGTTTTCTAAACCCTGGTTCCCAGAAGGTGGTGCAAAGAGGGTCATGTGACACCTGTGCACACAGGTACACTGATGCACAAGAGATGTAATACTACTACTATTACTGTAAGTGATAGGTGACATAGTAATAACACTGATTTATTTCAGCCTCCCCTTCTTTCTGTGACTGATTTTTTTTTTCCCAGAATCAGTTCAGACATCATCTTCCAAAAAGCCTCTGGTTTTTTATCCTTTGAGTTCCTGTAGCATCATAGCGTTATGACTTTGAGTATTATGTCTTCCTTATTAGGCAGTGAGCTTTTTGAGAGTAAACTCTGACTCATTTTCCTTATACTGTAGTTTGTCAAACTATTCAAATGTTTGATGTACTTCCTTTTTAAGGATCTATTGATACAGTTACCATGCCTTCAATATCTTGATGATTTCATAAGAAATGGAACAAATGGAATACTTGTAATAAATAGCCCTATTTCTCTTCATGATTGTTTCTCAAATAAGTTATTTCTGTACTGAAGGAAGTAGCTGAAAATACCCAGGAAGTAACTGCCTTCCTGAAAATGGTACTTGTTATAGTATAAGTAGAAGGGGTTTTGACTTATAATTTTTAAAAGGCTTATAGCTGTTGGTAATATAAAGTCTCTAAAATATGTACATGCCAGTAATATTGAGAATGATACCATTTTATTCCAGGATCCATAAAGGGCATTGCATATATAATTAGTGGAACAAATCGACAAGCAGGGCACATAGTTTGCATTTCCATGGTAGGTTAGAATAATTATTTTGATTACAATTTTATATATTTTGTTTACTTTTTTTTCTGAGACCGAGTTTTGCTCTTGTTGCCCAGGATGGAGTGCAATGGCGCAATTTCGGCTCACCACAACCTTTGTTTCCCGGGTTCAAGTGATTCTCTTGCCTCAGCTTCCAGAGTAGCTGGGACTACAGGCATGTGCCACCACACCTGGCTAATTTTGTGTTTTTAGTAGAGTCAGGGTTTTTCCATGGTCAGGCTGGTCTCAAACTTCCAACCTCAGATGATCTGCCTGCCTTGGCCTCCCAAAGTGCTGGGATTACAGGCATGAGCCACCACACCTGGCCTCCTTTGACTTTTACAGCCTTCAATGTCTTCATCCTAGTATAAGAAGAAACACTGAATTTTTACAATAAACACTTATTAAATTTGTGAAGTATGAGATCTGTTCAACAGTAAAACACCTGGTGTGACTTTGTTATTACTAATGTTTTTGTAAGTATTTTAAGCATAACTGTTTGGTTTGCTTTTTGAAAGTTATTTTCTGAATATTTTGGGAAATGAATGTACAAGAACATCATGAGTTTTCTTGTTTCACAGAATAATAATGCTATGGGTTTATCTGAGAACTTAATAGTAGAGCTTGCCATAGCATGACATGGAACTCTTTGCTGGTGTGTACTGTTAATTTTTCACTTTCTTCTAAACAGGTTTGTAACTTGATTTTCCTATTTCTGAGAAAATCTGTCATCTTAAAAGAAACTCTTGAAGAGCTAACTGAAAGTGAAAACAAATTCCAAGAACCCTCTAAAGAAATATTATAATTCATCCCTTTATCCTACCACCAAGTTTTGTGGATTCATACATAAAAACCCCAATAATGACTCAATCTTAGGAATTTATGCATCTATTATTTGGAAACATAGAGTTAAATGCCCATAATATATAGCTAAGATATTTGAAGGAGGCTGCCTGGGAGGAGGGGTTATGGGTAGTAGATATGGAGTAGGGAGTGTAAGTTGGGAAAAACAGCAAAGGAGAAAGGTCTTACAGAGTGCCTACATAAATTGGTTATGAGTAACATATAAACAAGGAACAATACACTTCGGAAGGCCGCAGGAGGCCTCTGAGGAGGAAGGCCTCTTCATGCCTCATGTTCCAGTGCAGGGTGACCTGGGCTCTGTTACCATAAACATTGTGCTCAAGGACATAAAACCCCTTCGTAGCACTATGACATAGCCAGACTTGTCTGCTCCTTGTAAAGCCTGTGTTCCATCAGCTGCACATAGATAATAAGCTAAAGATAAGCACATGTTCTTGTTTTGTGAAACTCCCAAACCACCATGTTATCAGTCCTTAGAATTGACACACCAGTTCCAGTTCACTGATTCAGTTCTGGCTCACTGATTAACTCCACCATCACTCCACCCCTACCCTACAGAACAAAGTGATTGTAATCAATAAATAGTGTGGATGATTAGAGCATGGGGCCTTCACTGTTTCCTCCAGAGTAATAGAGTGATGGCCCCCTGGTCCCTCTATCTCTCTTAATCTGTCATTTTCTCATTACTTTGTCACCACCAAACTTGGGGTACCCACAGGTGATGTAGGGCTGGCTGCCTACATTCTGGTGCCCCATGTGGGGCTCATGGATCCCTACATTCTGGCACCCAATGTGTGGGGCTAATGGATTCCCTACAAGTGTATAGTACAGTTTTTATTTTCAGCCTTCTAGCACTAACTTATTTGCAATCTATGTGCACATAGTATTTCAATAAAAATAAAACAACTTATAAAACATATAAAGAAATGATCAACCCCAAACTGGACTTAGTTCTTTCACTATTTCTTATAGGTTGGATATAGACCCACCAAAAGGAGGCTGGATTGATCCTGCTTGAGTGGAGGTTTCCCCAAAGACCCTCCTGGAGTGAAGGGTTCTCAGAGGAGAATGAAACACAGGACTTAGGTGGTTGAGGCACAAGTTGGCCATGAGCAAACAGTGAGGGTTAGAGAAGATTACTTACATCAGGAGAACAACAGATAAGAGAATCTTCCAATACCCTCAAAGAAAAAAAGCCAATACAGTTGCTTCCCAGTGCAGTTCCCTCCACTCTGCTTCCCAAAGTCTGATGTTCCCTGTTTAAAAGCCAGCAGTTTTAAAACCCTTTGGTATGTGGCTCCTTCACCAAATCCTGGTATCACCTCTGTGAGAGCAGAATCAAGCTGATTATAAAATGTCCTGGGTCTTCTTTGCTTGCTAACTGAAAAAATAGTAAAATAAAATGAAAATATCTGAAACCAGACTACAATGTCATTCTTACCAATCTTTGTACCTTGACCAAACTTTGTCATTTAAATTAGAGTGTTCCATAGTGGGAACAAAGTTGTTCAGAATGACTTAATGGCTTATAGTGGGAGCTAGGAGAAATGGGACAAGGATTGCTGCCTGCTGTATAAGTATGACTTGCTATGGTCCACTGCCTTTGGAGACATTGAGCTCTGGGTTCTCATTAGTAATATTTATCTGGTTGTCCAGAGAACCCAGAGGAAGTCTCCATGTAGAGTAAAAGGGAAAGGAAAATAGAGCTTTAGTGGACCCTCCTGGATTGTAGGGAGGACTTAATTAAGATAGAGGGCAACTCGTGGAGCTAAACATCCCCTGTTAGAGCAAGTGCCTCTAGAGAGATCATATCAGCTTTTTCAGGCAGATGGCTATAGATGACATTTTTTGTGTCTCTCCCAGAATCAGATTGTCTAAAGCTATTATTTTATTTTCATTTCCCTTCAGGATCACTTCAGTCTAATAATCAAACAATAAGAATGATCATGAACTAACAATTACCTAATTGTACTATCTAGCCAGTCTTATTTCTTTAACTGTTCACCCCAAAACAAGAGCCTTCGTAACTGAATTAATGAAGGCAAGATACATTATGTCAACTACATAATACTGATCGATTATTATCTCTTTATGTTAGGAACAGGCACTTGGGATGCATCTTTGAACAAAACAGATAACAATATTTTGCTCTAATTATGCACTTTTTGTTTTAATCACATTTAGTAATAGCTTAGACCAAGAGATTAAAAATACCAACTACATGTCCATTCCTTGTAGACCTTTGCCCTCTGCATGTGCGCACACACATACACACACACTCCCTTCACATTTGAGGTATTTAATGGTAAATGTTGAAGTACAAACATGCTTTCAATTTTTTTTTGTTTTCTATCATTCTTATTTTTTTCCGCTAATGGCCATAAAGTACATTCTTTTTGAATCTTAGTTATATTTGCTTTTTTTTTGCTAAGATGTTTTTAACCACTAGATAGCAAAAGTCAAATAATCATGTACAAGTTTTTAATTTTATCTCTCTCAAACATGTTTTTGCTTTTGAAGCATTATGTATACTATTTTATTTCTTTAAGTAGCAATTAAATTCATAAAGTTAGATTTTGTCTTATATAGTAATAATGATGGTTTCCTTACTCCACTCCTTATATTCAAACTTATTATCAATGATAGATAAAATATAGGAGAGAAAATTAAAATAAAGTAAGAATTTTTATGAACCAGAAATGGTACAGCAGTATAAAGTGGTGAAAAGGCTGATGCCAAGGATTTGCTGGAAGTTCAACCCCTATGAGTTAAAGGGTCGAACAAGAAAACCAAGCCAGATTTGAGTTTGAATTCAGGGTCTACAATAGAACTTTTCTATTCCATGGAAGAGACTGATAATATTTACTATCAGTATCTTCCTGGAGCTGTTGTTTAAGTAAAGCCGGAGTCGATGAAGGTTTCTGGATATGGTGTTTTGAACAGATATTGAGCCAAGTTTTCTTCTGCTACAGCAAACTGATTTATTTTATGTTGAATATTACTGAGAGGCAGGAGCTCAGACCAACCAGTATGAGATTTGGTTCTGACCTGTCAAACTACTGGGAAAAAGAGGGGTAAGCAGAGACCACATAACATCAAGAACCTTCAGCTAGAGAAAAAAAAAATCCAAATTTCAAAACGTGGAGACACAAAACTTAGGAAACACATCCAACAAAATCAATAAGTGAAAGGTCATTTTATCCTAGATGAATGAAAATAAAAGCATGATCCAAAGGATGTTTTTTTTTTTTAATATGTTGAGGCTCCTCAAAGATACAAATAAGGGATAATTCATGAAAAGAAAAAAACAAAAACAAAAATGAAGAACATATGCACATGAAAAAAATGAAATCTTGGAAATGGAAAGCATAATAATTGAATTAAAAAAAAAACTTTAATGTTACCTGGATTTGAATTGTACTATGGAGCTACAGTAATCAAAACAGCATGTAACTGGCACAAAAACAGACACATAGACCAATGGAACAGAATAGAGAGCCCGGAAACAAATCCACATACCTACAATGAACTCATTTTTAACAAAGGGGCCAAGAACATACACTGGAGAAAAGAGAGTCTCTTCAACAAATGATGTTGGAAAAACTGGATATCCATATGCAGAAAAATGAAACTAGACCCCTATCTTTCTCCATATAAAAAAAATCAAAATGCAGAAGAATGAAACTAGATCCCTATCTCTCTATATTAAAAAATCAAATCAAAATGGACTAAAGACTTAAATCTAAGACCCCAAGATATGAAACTGCTACAAGGAAACATTGGGGAAAATCTCCAGGACATTGGTCTGGACAAAATTTTTTTTAGCAACACCCTATAAGCTCAGCCCACCAAAGCAAAATGGACAAATAGGATAGCATAAAGTTAAAAAGCTTCTTCACTGCAAAGGAAACAAACAACAAAGTGAAGAGACAACCCACAGAATGAGAGAAAATATTTGTAAACTACCCATCTGACAAAGGATTAATAAGTAGAGTATATAAGGAGCTCAAACAACTCTATAGGAAAAAAATCTAAAATAATCTGATCAAAAAAATGGGCAAAAGATTTGAATAGACATTTCTCAAAGAAAGACATGCAAATGGTAAACAGGCATATGAAAAGGTGCTTAAACATCATGAATCATCAGAGAAACGCAAATGAAAACTATTTTGAGATATTATCTCACCCCAGTTAAAATGGCTTACATCCAAAAGATAGTCAATAACAAATGCTAGTGAAAATGTAGAGAAAAGGTAACCCTTGTACACTCTAAATGTAAATTAGTACAACCACCATGGATAACAGTTTGAAGGTTCATCAGAAAAAACTAAAAATGAAGCTGCCATAAAATCCAACAATCCCACTGCTGGGCATATAGCCAAAAGACATCAAAGAGATATCTGCACTCCTATGTTAGTTGCAGCACGGTTTATGATAGCTAAGATTTGGAAGCAACCTAAGTGTCCATCAACAGATGACTGGCTAAAGAAAATGTGGTACATATATACATCGGAGTACTATTTAGCCATAAAATAGAATAAAATGCAGTCATTTGCAACAACATGAATGGAACTGGAAGTCATTATGTTATGTGAAATAAGCCAGACACAGAAAGAGAAGCATCACAAGTTCTTACTTATTTGTGGAATCTAAAAATCAAAACAGTTGAACTCATGGACATAGAGAGTAGAAGGATGGTTCCCAGAGGCTGGGAAGAGTAGTAGGGGATTGAAGGAGAGGTAGTGATGGTTAATGGGTACAAAAAAATAATAGATAGAATGAGTAAGACCTCTGTTTGATAGCATAGCAGGGTGACTATAGTCAGCAATAACTTAATTGTACATTTTAAAATAAACAGTATAATTAGATTGTTTGTAACTCAAAGAATAAATGCTTGAGAGGATGGATACCCCATTCTCCTTGATGTACCTATTTTACATTGCATGTCTGTATCAGAACATCTCACTTATTCCATAAGTATATACACCTACTATGTATCCACAATAATTAAACGTTTAAAAAATCTTTACATTGGGGAGAAAAAAACTATAACGTATACTGATGGATGTCCTACATACTGGAAATGTAGTGGAAATGAGGATGGGGATGTAGAATAAGGAACTGGTGCTTGTGAAGCAGGTTCACCGTGCACTGGTTACCACTTCAGCCTATAGCATCCTGGGCAGCACTTTTACTACGTACCTGAGTCTGGTGAGATGAAAACTCACACACACAAATTACATAAAGTAGTTCTGTTACTTACAGGTGGGCAGAAAGGGACAACAGAAGCCGAGGAGTTATGATGAGTCAGTCCCCCAGGGCTCAGGAAATCTGCTCAGGGCAAATGGAGTCTCTTCTGATAGTACTTTATTGCTCCCAGGATAAAAAACTCAGAGTAGTTGCTTTACAGGCTTCCTTCCATCACATCTGAGGAACCCTAGAAAGCAGTCCACCCTTAATTTTTCACCCTAGGAGTGATAAGACATGCTGGGCTAAAGCAATGAAGGATATACTGTTTCTAGGGGGAACAGGGACAGAGTCTGGGCTCTTCTGGACAACTTCTCCTTATCTCAGGATGTTGCATGTCCCACACATTCTACAGTTATTCTGCAGAATTACAAGTAAGAAAGAGAAGAGAATTGGGTTGGTTCAGTGCCACCCATGGAACTGTCCTTCAGTAATGTCATATATGGAAATTTATATGGGTATATGAAAAATCAGTAGAAAGAATAAAAGATCTTATTAACACATAGGATGAACTCTAGAGACAGGTCAAAATTAAATAGAGAATTAGTAAACTGAAAGATAATATTTAGAAATGTGCTCAGAATGCAGCCTGGATAAACAAAAGGTGATTTTAAAATATGAAGGATTAATTAAAAGAAATGAAGGATAGCTGCAAAGAATGCAACATACATACTTATACTCTGTGAAACACTGTAAGTTCCAGGAAATGCAAATAAAGGAAATAAAGAAGCAATGTTCAAAGATCATTGCTGAGAAATTTTCAAATTTTGTGAAAGATGTGATTTCTTAGATTGAAACTGTTCTCCAAAAAGCATTTAGGATCATTAAAGGTAACTCCAAACCTAGTCACAAATTTGTAAAACTAGAGAACATCAAGAATAAAGAGAAAAATCTTAAAATCTTCCAGAAAGGAAAAGAAAAAAGATTACCTAATAGGATTGACAATTAGAATGAGAGCAGACTTCTCATCAGTAGTAGTATGTGCCAGAAGATATATGATAAGTATCTTCAAAGTACAGAGGCAGTGGTACTACCCCTTCTACCCTTGGACTAACAAAGGAGCAAAAACCCTAAGTACTTTATCCACACCTCCAACAAGCAGCAGTTGACCCAAGGAGAGGAGGCCAGTTCATCTTCCATGAGTCCCAACCACCTCCCTGCTCATCACTAGGCAGGGAACCCCCAGCTTGGGCTCACAGCACAGACCCCCAACCTGGGCTGATTGCACTGAGAGATAGCTGACCTGCATCTCTCTGGAGCAAAGTTCCCAGGAGACAAGTAAAAGACCCTCATCACAAATACTGCGAAGGTCCCTTCCTCTGCTGCCTCCAAGTTGGGGAGGAAACATTAATCCTGAGATTACTCCAGAGCTGTGATGGGCAGCCTGGGAGTGCCAAGCTGTGATCTACAGCCAGCACTGAAGTGGGAGAGTAGCCCACACTTTCGGAGCTTTGAGAGGCAGCATGGCTACAGCTGTGAGGAAATATAGGAGAGTCACAAGACTGAGCAAGAGCCTCCTACTGACCATTATGCCTAAGTGCCACCCATTGGATCATATTCCAAAACTTCAACACCAAAAGTACCTCGCTAACATACACCCCTGTGAAACCAAAGACAAGAAGCTGCAAGTAATGACCCTACACAAAGCCTTGGCCCTGTGCAAACATCCAAAAAAGAAGTCAATAAGTCTATTGACCGTACTCAATCTTCACTGCAGTTAAAGGAACACCCACATGCAGAGATGAGAAGGAGCCAACACAAGAATTCTGGTAACTCAAATGGCCAGTGTCTTATGTCCTCCAAACAGCTGCACTAGGTTTCAAACAAGAGTTCTTAACCAACTCATTGGCTGAAATGACAGAAATAAAGATCACTGAAATTCAGGAGAACAGCAAAACCCAATCCTAGGAAACTAAGAATCACAATAAAATGATACAAGTGCTGACAGATGAAATAGCCAGTATAAAAAAGAATCTAACTGATCTGATAGAGCTGAAAAAGACACTACAATAATTTCACAATGCAATCACAAGTATTAACAGAATAATAGATGATGCTGAGGGCAAGATCCTGAAATTTGAAGATTAGCTCTCTGAAATAAGATAGTAAGACAAAAATAAAGAAAGAAGAATGAAGAAGAATGAACAAAACCTTTGAAAGATGTAGGATTCTATAAAGAGGCCAAATCTACAAATCACTGGCATCCTTAACAGGGAAAGGAGATAGCAAACAACCTGAAAAACATATTTAAGAATATCATCCATGACAACTTCCCCAATCTCACTAGAGGGGCCAAGAATCAAATTCAGGAAACACAGAGAACCCCTGCAGTACCCTACACAAGAAGATCATCCCCAAGACATATAACCATCAGATATTTCAAAGTTGAAGTAAAAGAAAGAATGTTAAAGGCAGGTACAGGGAAAGGGCAGTTCACCTACAAAGGAAACCACATCAGGCTAACAGTGGAACTCTCAGCAGAAACCTTACAATCCAGAAGATATTGGGGACCTATATCTTCTTTCAACATTTCAAACTTTTTTCTTTCAACATTCTTAAAGAAAACAAATCTTTAATCAGGAATGTCATATTCACCCAAAGTAAGGTTCCTCAGCAAAGGAGAAATATGATCCTTTTCAGATGAGCAAATGCTGAGGGAGCTCATTACCAGGGAGTTTTGTATTGTTTTGAATTCACCCAAACTAAGCTTCCTCAGCAAAGGAGAAATATGATCCTTTTCAGATAAGGGAATGCTGAGGGAGCTCATTACCAGAGAGTTTGTATTGTTATAGCCAATACAAATACACACTTAAGTACACAGACGAGTGACAGTATAAAGCAACCACACAAACAAGCCAGCATAAAAACCAGCTAACAACACAATGACAAGATCAAATTTACAATATTAATACTAACCTTGAATGTAAATGGGCTAAATGCCCCATTTAAAAAGCACAGAATAGCATTCTGGAGAAAAAAGCCTAATAGTATGCTGTCTTCAAGAGATCCATCTCACATGCAATGACACCCATTGGCTCAAAATAAAGGGATGGAAGAAAATCTACTAAGCAAATGGAAATCAGAAAAAAGCAGGGCTGCAATCCTGATTTTAGAGAAAACAGACTATAAACCAATAAAGATCAAAATAGCCAAAGAAGGGCATTATATTAACATAATGGTAAAGGGTTCAATTCAACAAGAATATCTAACTATCCTAAATATATATGCACCCAACACAGGAGCACCCAGATTCATACAGCAAGTTCTTAGAGACATCCAAAAAGACACAGTCTTACACACAATAAAAATGGGAGACTTCAGCACTCCACTGACAGTATTAGACCAATCATTGAGGCAGAAAATTAACAAAGATATTCAGGAACTAAACTCAGTACTGGATCAATGGACCTGATAGACATCTACAGAACTCTCCACCCCAAAACAACAGAATATATCTTTTTCTTATTGTTACATGACACATACTCTAAAATCAATGACATAATCAGACATAAAAGAATCCTCAGCAAATGCAAAAGGACTGCAATTATAACAATCACTCAGTTGGACCACAGTACATTAAGATTAGAAATCAAGACTAAGAAAATTGCTCAAATCCACAAAATTACATGGAAATTGAATAACCTGCTCCTGAATGACTTTTGGGTAAATAATGAAAACAGAAATAAAAAAGTTATTTGAAACTAATGAGACCAACAATACAACATACCAGAATCTCTAGGACACAGCTAAGACAAGGTTAAGGGGGAAATTTGTTGCACTAAATGCCCAAGACAAAAAGTAAGAAAGATCTCAAATTAACCGCCTAACATCACAATGAAAAGAACTAGCAAAGCAAGAGCAAATCAACCACAAAGCTAGCAGAAGACAAGAAATAACAAATCAGAGTTGAACTGGAAACTGAGACAGAAAACCCATTTAAAAGATCAACAAATTCAGGAGCTGGTTTTTTTTTAAAAACGTAGTAAGATAAATAGGCCACTAGCTGGATGAATAAAGAAGAAAAGAGAGAGGATCCAGATAAACACAATTAGAAATGATAAAGGGAATATTATCATTGATTCCACATAAATACACATAACTATCAGAAACTGCTACAATCACCTTTATGTACAAAAACTAGAAAACCTAGAAGAGAAGGATAAATTCCTGGGCACACACACTCTCTCAAGACTGAACTAGAAGAAATGAAAACCCTGAAGAGACCAATAATGAGCTCCAAATTGAATCAGTAATAAATAGCCTACCAACCATAAAAAACCCAGGACCAGATGGATTAACAGCCAAATTTTACCAGATATACAAAGATGAGCTGGTACCACTCCTACTGAAAACATTCCAAAAAATTGAGGGGAAGGACTCCTCCATTTGTTCTATGAGGCCAGCATCATCTTGATACAAAAACCTGGCAAAGACACAATAAAAAAGAAAACTTCAGACCAATATCCTTGACAAACATTGATGCAAAAATCCTCAACATAATAGCAAATCGAATCCAGAAGCACATCAAAAATCTAATTCACTATGACCAAGTAGGCTTTGTCTCTGGGATGCAATGTTGTTTCAACATATGCAAATCAAAAAATGTGATTCATCACATAAACAGAACTAAAGACAAAAATCATATGTTTATCTCAATAGATGCAGAAAAGGCTTTCTATGAAATTCAAGAATAGTCAAGACAATCCTAAGCAAAAAGAGCAAAACTGAAGCTATCACACTACTGGATTTCAAACTATACTACAGGGCTAGAGTAATCAAAACAGCATGGTACTGGTACAAAAACATACACATAGACCTATAGAACATAACAAAGAATCCAAAAATAAGGCCACACACCTACAACCATCTGATCTTTGACAAAGTCAGCAAAAACAAGCAATGGGGAATGGAATCCCTATTCAATAAATGATACTGGGATAACTGGCTAGCCATATGCAGATGATTAAAAGTGGACATTTTCCTTACACCATATACAAAAATTAACTCAAGGTGGATTAAAGACTTAAATGTAAAACCCAGAACTATAGAAACCCTGGAAGACAACCTGGACAATATGATTCTGGACATAGGAACTGGCAAATATTTCATGACAAAGATGCCAAAAACAATCTCAATCTCAGCAAAAACTGACAAATGGGATCTAAGTAAACTTAATTGCTCAGCATAGCAAAGGAAGCTATCAACAGAGTAAGCAGACAACCTACAGAATGGAAGAAATTTTTGCAAACTATCCATCTGACAAAGGTCTAATATCCAACACCTATAAGGAACTTAAATATACAAGAAAAAAACTCCGTAGAAAAGTGGAGAAATGACATGAACAGACACTTTTCAATAAGACATACATGTGGCCAACAGTCATATGAAATAAAGCTCAATATCACTGATGATTAGAGAAATGCAAGTCAAAACCACAATGAGGTACCATCTCTTACCAGTCAGAATGGCTATTATTAAAAAGTCAAAAAATATCAGATGTTGGCAAACTTGAGGAGAAAAGGAAACGCTATACACTGTTGGTGGGAGTGCAAATTAGTCGAACCATTGTGGAAAGTAGTATGGTGAGTCTTCGAGGAGCTAAAAGCAGAACTACAATTTGGCCCTGCAATTCCATTACTGGGTTATATGGATTGGCTGTGTCTTCACCCAATCTCATCTTGAATTTCCACGTGTTGTGAGAGAGACCCAGTAGGAGGTAATTGAATCATGGGGGCAGACTTTCCTATGCTGTTCTCATGATGCCAAATATGTCTTATATGAGCTGATGGTTTTAAAAAGGGAAATTTCCCCACACAAGCTCTCCTTCTCTTGTCTGCCACCATGTGAGACATGCCTTCTACCTTCTACCATGATTGGGAGGCCTCCCCAGCCACATAGAACTATAAGTCCATTAAACCGCTTTCTTTTGTAAATTGTCTAGTCTCTGGTGTGTCTTTATCAGCAGCATGAAAACAGACTAATAGAGTACATTGGTACCAGTAGAGTGGGGTGCTGATGGAAAGATACCCAAAAATGTGGAAGCAAATAATAGGAAGAGGTTGGAACAGTTTGGAGGGCTCAGAAGAAGAAAAAAAATGTGGGAAAGTTAGAAACTCCTTAGAGACCTGCTGAGTGGATTTGACCAAAATTTTGACAATGATATGGACAATAAAATCCAGGCTAAGGTGGTCTCCAGTAGAGATAAGGAACATGTTGGGATCTGGAGCAAAGGTGACTCTTTTTATGTTTTAGCAAACAGCCTGGTGGCATTTTCCCCTGCTCTAGAGATTTGTGGAACTTTGAACTTGAGAGAGATGATTTAGGGTGTCTGGTGGAAGATATTTCTAAGCAGCAAAGCATTCAAGAGGTGACTTGGGGCTGTTAAAGGCATTCAGTTTTAAAACGGAAACAGAGCATAAAAGTTCAGAACTTTTGCAGTCTGACAGTGCGATAGAAAATAAAATCCCAATTTCTGAGGAGAAATTCAAGTTGGCTGCAAGAATTTGCACAAGTAATGAGGAACCAAATGTTAATCCCCAAGACAATGGAAAAAATGTCTCCAGGGCATGTTGGAGGTCATCACAACAGTGCTCCCATCACAGGCCCAGGGGCCTAGGAGGAAAAAGTGGTTTCATGGTCTAGGCCAAGGGTCCACATGCTGTGTGCAGCCTAGGAACTTGGTCCCCTGCATCTCAGCTACTCTAGCCATGGCCAAAAGAGGCCAATGTAGAGCTCGGTAGTTGCCAGGTCTTAGGGATGGGAGGTTGGAGTTGAGTGGGTGTTGCCATAAAGAGGTAGTGGTGGTGGGAGGCTTACAGTATTAAAGCAGTTCTGTATCTTCATAATGATGGTCACACAGATCTACAACTGATCACACACACACAAGTACATACAAAACTAGTGAAATCTGATAAACTCCGTGGATTGTACCAATGTAATTTTCTTGGTTTTGGTATTGTACAACAGTTATTCAAAAATGTTATCATTGGGAGAAACTGGATGAAGGGTATAAGGGACCTCCATTTACATGTTTTTTTTTTTTTAAATTTCCTGTGAACCTACAATTATTTAAAAATTAAATATTAAAAAAGTGATCTATTCAATATTTGGCAATTTTCCAGTTGATTATCATAATTTTTGTGTTAAAAATGTTGAAAGCCTTCAATTAATATTTAATAAGTTTCTGTTAATGTGGAAGGTAGGCTCTTTATGTTCCAGGGAACACAAATGTTTTTCCTTTTCTTGGGAAGGGAAGGAGGTTTTTTGTTGTTGTTGTTGTTTAAACAAACCCACATGTCTTTAGAAAAAAAGTAATTTATTTAATTTTTATAGATTGCTAATTATGTAAAACTTCAAGGTTAGACTGTCTTACTTATCTTTATTTGCTTCTATAGCCCGTAACAACCAAAACGCATGAATCATTTCTGACACTCAACACATGCTTGCTGATTTCTTAATTTTGCTGCCCCTATTCTGCACTGTTATGCCAGATATGTAACAACTCCCTCTTTCCTTGATGTTCATGAGAAAAGAATTTGAGCAATTTCCTAACAAAGGCATTTGTGTGGGCAGCTGACTTTTCAGGTATGACTAAATGAATATGGTTTACATGATACAATGCAGGCAACTCAATATTTAAGATTTTAAATGCCTCTTTTTAAAAGTTCTTTGTTGGCTTTTTTCCTAGGCCTGTTATCTCTGGGGATGGTAGCCTTCTGTCATGTAGCCTTATTCCTTTCTCTCTATAAACTTTTCCTGTTTCTCACTTTTATATTCTTTCTTGCTCATACATTTTTTTCATTAAAAAACTCAGAGTGGTTTTTGGTGAAATTATTTCTCTTCTACTCATCTGTCCATAGCCTCACCTTTCATTTCTAACAAAGACAATTTCTTTTTAAGTGGAGCTTAGACACTGGCTATTGATTACTTTCAACTTGACCTATAGCAATGATAAAAAAAACTCTTTAATATTTCTTGGAACAATTTGGGATGTAAGTGAACAAATAAAAGAAAGTTTTGTATATATCACACAGAAATGTGTAAATATATGACTAAAATATATGTATATGTTCATAGCAGCATTATTTGTAACAGCTATGAAAGAAAGGAAACCAAATGCTTACCAACATTAGAATGAATAGTATTTTCATCCTATATTCTGCACTATATTACTTCAGTAATATAGCACCATCACCACCACTACCTTTTACCCTGCTTCTTGATATTTCCTGCGGTGAAGACACCCACCTGATAATTAACATTTATTTATTTGTTTGTTGTTGATCTTACCAAAGCAGCATGAAACCTCTGAATTGCATGGGATGTGCCTATTTCTTATAAAGTACAACACAGGTGCAGCAAAGTTAAGAAACCAGCAAACACGTTAGTGTCAAATGATTCATGTTTTTCATTTGTTATAGGCTATAGAAACAAAGATAATTAAGACACAGTCCTACTTTGAAGGTCACATAATTGGCAATCTGTAGCAATGAAATACAGCAGAGCTAATGCTACGTTACAGTGACATGGGTAAAGCTCCACAATACAATGTTGATTATAAGCCAGACATAAAAAATATACTGTTTGATTTATTTCAATAAAGTTCAGAAATAGGAAAAACAAATCAGTAATGTTAGAAATCATTAGTGGCTTCTTTGGGGAAAGGGGCCTTAGGGGGACTTCTAGAGTACCAGTAATATTTTATTTCTTGATATTCATGAAGGTTACAAAAGTATGTTCACTTTGTGAATGTTCACTGTGTTTGTATATTATGTATATTACAGTATACATAGTTGGTATATTAATTATAATAGCTAGTTTATAGTTCATGTATTATTTATATCATACTTCAGTTATATAGTTTCTTTTTAGAAAGGTGAGTTAAGTATTCTTATTTCTATTTCTTAATTGTGCAAATTAACTTAGAAGATTGATTTATTTGACATTGAATCAGCTGTGGAACACAGATCTAGTGCTTCTTTACCACTGCTACAGCTTTCACAGAGTTTACTTAAATTAACATCCATTTAGATGATTAAACATTCCCTGACATTCTTTACCTTTTACTTTCTCTTTAAAAGACCATATAGTAGATATTTTGGGCTTTAAGGGTCATATGGTCCCTGTTGCAACTACTCAACTTTGCCAATGTAGTGCAGAAACAGCCATAGACAACACATAAAAGAATGGATGTGATGGTGTTTCAACAAAACTTTATTTATAGGCAATAAAACTTGAATTTTACATAATTTTTACATACTATGAAATAGTATTCTTCCGTTTTCTTTTCAACCATTCAAAAATATAAAAACCATTCTTAGTTCCTGGGCCATATGTAAATGGGTGGCAGCCTGGATTTGTCCACGGCCCTCAGTTTGCCAACCCCTGTTTTAGGAGGTTTATCTGCAGTGTTGACATTAGTTACAATTTATATCAATAACTTACATACTTCCTTATATACATGGGCAAAGGAGCAGCACCCCACCCTTCATATTGTCAGGCTCTTTAAATGGTAACATTTTCAACTTATTTAGTACATCACTAATTTCATGGATCATAGGTTAGGCCAGAAAGTTCCCTGAAAAACATTTTCGTTCACAAATTCTCTCCTGTGTTTTCTTTCATTTCTTCCCTTTGCATTTAATGAGAATAAACAAAATGTTTTAGGATAAGAACAAGTGGATTCATCAAATATCAACAGCTGTTGAACCATCTGTTATTGAAAAAGTGTTTAGCACCCTAGGGCAATCAAACCATTTTAGCTCTGAGTGTACTAAGTGAAAGAGGAAATAGAAGGAACAGCTAACTAATTACGGGTTTCACTACTGATGAGAGCCCACCTCATTTGGAAAAAGATGCACATAACAAAGAAGTAGTAATTAAAAGACTGCCAATAAACTACCCTTCATAAAAATTCATGTTTAGCTTGCTAAAAATATTAAAGAACGTCATGTAATGTGAAAAGAAAGAGCTGGAAAAGTTACCTGTAAATACGTAAAATCAAACTCCGATGGTCTGTATGTCACTGATTCTCAGTCGATTTCCAGGGGCATGTATGCTAGACATTTCCCACAAATGTGGTACCAGATTTTGCTCATCGAGTTTTGGCTACACCTGAAAATGAAAGCTATTTTAAAAATGTCTGACAGACTGAACTCACAGCCATCAGTGTCATAAGATGCGGTGAAGTTGATCCTACCTCCAAAGAGGTTGAAAAAAGATGTGGTGAAGAGTGGAGCAAAAACTGCTGCAAGGAACATGGAAGAGGTGGCATACATCCACAAATTTAGCACCTAGGAAAGACGTGGGTTTCCTAGGAAGACGATGGGATGGAATTCAAGGCAGTAAACACTTGTACTCAAACAGCTAGACAGGGCTGAAGGTCATCCAAGGAAATGCAGGAATGTGTAGTTATAATTACATTTCTTTTAATGTGCATCCAAAAATTCCGTATTCAAAGTGTACCATGAACACAATCATGGTTTAAATAAGTGTTTCTCAACATGAACACTACTTGCACATTCGGCAGGGTATTTTTGTTTTTGTAAGAATAGTCTTACATGCTTTGCAGGGTGTTTACCATTCCTGGTGCCACTCACTAAATTACGACTGTATCCCCTAGCTATTGTGACAACTAAAACATCTTTACATCTTCACACTCTTCCAAATACCTGTTAGAGATATAGTATCACCAATCCTGGTTCAGAAACCCTGGTTTAAATAATACACTTCTTCTATGTTGTGAATCTTATTTACACTGGAAGTTTGTCAGGCTATTTGAAGGACAGATGGCTTATAGATTACTAGAGTTTGCAAGAATAGACACCTTGGCAATAATACGTAGAAATATGAAATGCTTCTTTTGCCCTTCAGATGAACAAAATAAAAATGACACGTTAAATAAAATATGTTTATCACTAAAATTAAAGTATATTCTTCTTTATTCTCTCTTTTATATGTATAAGGGTGGCATATTAAAGTTTGTACATGGCCATTTCTAATAAGCAGGACTTAAAAAATTTCAATAGATTTAGGGATACAAGTAGTTTTTAGTTACATGAGTGAATTGTATAGCAGTGAAGTCTGGGCTTTTAGCGTATCCATCACCCAAATAGTGTACATTTTACCCAGTAGGTAATTTTTCATCCCCTCTCTCCTCCAATCTTTCCTGCTTCTGAGTCTCCGGTGTTCATTATTCCACTCCATTTGCTTTTGCATACACATAGCTTAGCTCCCACTTATAAGTGAGAATATGCAGTATTTGGTTTTCCATTTTTGAGTTACTTCACTTAGGATAATTGTCTCCTGTTCCACCAAAGTTGCTGCAAGTGACATTATTTTGTTCTTTTTTATGGCTGAGTAGTATTCCATGATATATATACATATATGTGTATGTATATATAAAATATATATATATATATAAAACAAAATAACTTTTTTTTAGTTTACATGAACTAATGCCTCATGTAAAATAAAATGTGTATATGATATACATAGATATATGTATATGTATATATATTATGGAATACTGGTGTGTATATATGTGGTATGTATGTATATGTGGTATACATATGTGGTATGTATGTGTGGTATACACACACACAAACACACACACACATTTTTGTT
Source organism: Cacajao melanocephalus (assembly GCA_963573385.1). NCBI lineage: Eukaryota > Metazoa > Chordata > Mammalia > Primates > Pitheciidae > Cacajao > Cacajao melanocephalus. The sequence goes on along the minus strand of CAUYLG010014016.1, from coordinate 6,417 downwards.
ATCCACTCATCTGTTGGATTCCTTATCTTTGCAATTTTGCTGCAATAAGCATACATGTGCAGGTGTCTTTTTGATATAATGAATTCTTTTCCTTTGGGTAGATACCCAGTAGTGGGATGTTGAATTGGATGGTAGATCTACTTTTAGTTCTTTGAGAATTATCCATAATGTTTTCCATAGAAAATAATTATTGTTAATTTTTCAAAGAGTGATAATTCTTTAAAAAGAATCCTTTTCTTTCAGACATATACTGAAATATTTATGAATTAAATGGGATGTCTAGTGCTTGCTCTTCATTGGAGAGTATCCTGTCCCTTGACCCTCCAGAATTGTTTAGAATTTGCACTGATATCTGAACAGCTCAGGCAAGCTTTAGGGTAACATAGTCATAAATATTGTACTTCTTGGAGAAAATGAAGATGAAATTGCTTAATAGACCATTCTGCTATCTCTTTATCATCCATTAACATTTCATTATCTATCTCTAGCAGAGAAATAGGCATTCCTTGTTTATTGCTTCCCTGAAATTAGATTAAAATGTCCCACTTTTTTTTAAGGTTTTTCCACGATTTCATCATGGGCTTGGCTTAAGTCTTTTGAGAGCTATCTTAAGACTTTATCACCTCTGTAACATTTGTGTTAAAATTTTTGAGATCATCATGCTTTTCTCTTCTTTATCAACACATTTTAAATTTGCTGTTTGACTATGTTTGACTGTGTCTAGCATTTCTTCTGCTATTATTTATTCCAAATTGAAGAGGTCATTTCCCATCTAAATTTCTATCATGTTTATATTACAAACTAGTCCAACATAGCATGTTAAAATAGCACTTAAATATATTTCTTCAAGCTTGTGCATGAGGACATTTATCAGAAAGGGAAGAAGTGATGGCCAAAAAATAAAAATAAAAGAGGGAGAGAAGACTAGAATATATCTGAAGCAGCTTTTTTTAAAAGCAAGATTTGACTTCTAGCAGATATTCAGATAATCGAAACTCCTCATCACTACTATCTCTTGCCTGTGCTGAATTTGTCACCTGTGTTAGGGAAGATTCATTCCTGTTTTCTGTGTGGGAATCTGTAATAACATTATTATTTCCCTTTCTTTCTTTCTCATCTAAATGCTCTCTACTAGATTGGCACAGTAAGGCTTATGAATCAGTAAGTTCTATTCTTGTATAATATCTATGTAGCCACTGTCGAGTTTCCATTTCCAAAATCATGACCTTTGATAGAAGCAGAAGAGGAAATACCACCTGTGCCCCCAAATCATCTAAGTTTCCTAAGTAGCGCTTCCAGGTTGCTCAAGTTAAATTCTGACTATGTTGTTTCTCACAGTGAATCAGCAGAAATGAGTCCACATCCAATATGGTTGTATGTTTTGCCTGACTCACTTGAGAGCAATTACTTCTCTATCAAAGTTTTGAAAATAATTATTGTTATCTCCATAAGTCTTATTCAGTAACATCTCAATAATCTGAGTCACTTAGTTTCTTGTGTGAGAATTTTGAGTTATTTTTAATGAGATTTTAATAGAGATTTGTCCATATACTGCTATGTAATGGTAACATACCTTAGTAGAAAGAACATCAGAATGGATGTCAAAAATAAATCCTAACATAAAGGCTGTAGAGTTTGTCAACAATGTGATTTATTAGAATGTCCAAAAGTTTTCTAATGCTGTAAGGGAGAAATGATGATACCTGAGACTTTTGTAATACATGTAAACATACTTCAGAAACATTTTATGTACACACACAACTATAAGTTAGTGTTATTGATATATCAACCCTTGAGTCCACGTTTTTTTCTTGTTGATGTTCTTTTGTTTCCTTCTGGATGTAATTAGACATTACTTCCATTAGTTTCTTTCTTTGTTATACTTCTATCTTAGAGGCAGGATACTGAGACAGAGTTTTAAAAACTCGGGTCTTTTTTTCCCCTGTAATTTACTGATTTGTTGCTTATTTGTAACATTAGGATAATAATACTGATCTCATGAAATTGTTGTGAGGGTTAAATAAAAATATGATAGAGCAATCAAGAGTTCTTGTTGTTGAATTCTTTTCTGAACCCAAATATCCAACTATGCAGTTAGATAGTCTTTCACTGATTTTCACTGTTTCTTCTAATTTTTAAAAGATTGAAGCAATTTTCTCATACAAATATCCTTCTGCGTTCTCTGTCTTAATGAATAACTCTATGATGTGCCAACTAGTCCAAGTATCTGGGACTAATCTCTTTTATTCCAACAACAATTAAGTCTTACTGAATTGATCTTCTATAATTTTAAAGCATGTGGCTCTCCATTCCAGTTTTCACTATGTTAGTTCAGGTACTTGTTTTTTTACACTTGGGTTATTGCAATGACTTCCTAACTCTCCTTTTGGGCTATAGAATTATCTGTCCTGTCTCCAACTCGTTCTCCTCCTTGGTGTTGGTAGGTACTTTTTAGAATGCATATCTAATAACCTATCTAATCCCTTGAAATATTAAACAGCAATGGTAATAGTAAGCAGAAGGCCTTATTCCTAACTTACGTAAAAATTCATCTAATGTTCTTCCATTAAAGATAAGATTATATTAAAAAAGCATCCGGTGAGTCCTGTTTTACTATTTTCTTCTTTTTTAAAATCCAGAATTGCTGCTAGTCTATGCTAAGTGCATTTTCTTTACCTGTGAAGATAATTGTCTGATTTTTCTCTCCTTTGAGCTATTGGGATTTCATGATACTGAACAATTTTTGCATTCCTGGAATAAACTTACTTGGTCATCCTGTGTTTTCCTTTTTGTGTGCTACTGGATAACATTTGCCAATACATTATTTATAATTTTTACATTGATAATAGTGATATTAGTTTGGAGTTTTTTATTCTTATGTAAACCTTGTCACTTAAGGATTAGTACTATCCCTGCATCTTTAAATTAAATTTGTTTTTTTTCTCCCTTTTATGTACACTCTGAAACAGTTTAAAAATAACACTGTAATTGTGTGATCTAAAAATATTGAGTAGAGCTCTGTCCAGCAACATTTGAGTCTGGTGCTCTTTATGGAGTAGCTCTTTTATCTTATTTTCTATTTTTTTTTTGATGGTAATTGGCTTGTTTACAGTTTTACACTTCTTTCTTCTGTTAGTTGTGTTACATTGTAATCACTAGAAAATTTTCCATTTCACCCAAGTTTTAAAGTTTATTTGATTATAGTTGCATGACAATAGTTCTCAAAACAAAAAAAAGATTTCTATGATTATTTGGCCTTTGTCATTTCTTAATTTTATTTTTTTATGCTCTTTCATTTTTATTAAATCATTTAGTATTTTAAAAAATATGTCCAAGTAGCAGATTTTAATTTATGTATTGGTTTTACTGTTTTTCTGTTTTCTATTTCATCAATTTTGAATTGATAAAGTGCATATGCTAAATGACTATCAATGCATAGATTCAACTATAATATTAATTGACATAACATGTAAAATGTATGCATTCAATAAGTACTTTTTGAATGAAAATTTTCTCCTATATATTGGAGAATATTTCAATATATTACATATTTAGAAAGTACACTTGGGTTTTGTAGTGCTTTATCAGGTTTCTCTTTTATGGTGACTGGTTAATCTGTCTTTAGCGTTTTCATTCTAATATTTCAGAACAAAGTTTTATGGGCTAAGATTTCTGAACTGAAAGGACTGAGGTGGTACATCAGTGAAAAGTGTGCTAAATTGCAGCTATAACTACTTTTGGATTATTATAAAGAAAGAAACTAAAATTAAAGGCTGTTTGCAAAATAAAAGTCTTTATCAATGGACAAGGCAAGACATTTAATAATTGCTATGATTAAAGCCTGGGGATATTGTTGGTTTCTCCAAAGATATTTTTAATCTTTTGCTGTAATATAGGAAGTATCACCATAAAGTAATTAATATAATATTGTTTTATGTGGATTGTAGCAAGTATGCCAGTATTCTCAGAAATCATATTACAAATGAAGAAGTCAGGATGAGAGTACACCAAGAGGTGTACAGAGAGACACTGTAGCTAGTGGAAAGAGACTTGAAATAAGAGCAAGAAGAGTCCTGACTCTTCTAACAGTTGATCATGTGAATGAGCCCAAATTACTTGATGTTTTTTTACCTGTAAAGTCAGGAGGTTGTCCCAATTCATCCTTAATACTCCATTTTATGATATCATGATTTTAGGTTTAAAATAATTTAAATGACCAATGGAAACATTGAGATATGAGTAGCTAATTAGTTCAGAATGATTGATGCCTAAGAAATAAATGTAGATTAAAATTGTGTGTATGTGTTGTTGTTGTATAAAGTTGTGTGTATTGTTTTACAATATGAAAGTAAAACTTGTTTAGTTTATATTTTATATTTGAGTTACTTTGCTTGTTTCACTGAAATTGAAAAATATTCAGATAAAATCTAAACTGAGAGAAGCATTTCTAAATGCTTTCTGTTAGGTCACATTTTATTGGATTAAATGCAGTTTCAGTGGAATGAGATGAAAAGAGGTGAGTTTGGAAAATCTTGAGATGAAAATTGATGCTAGAGAATTTGGAAGCACCATATCAATTTATTATTTCTATACCTCAGTATCTTACACGATGCCTGGCCCATAATGAATGCTCAATAAATCTCTGTTGAATTGAATTGTGGCAGTAAGTAAATAGCAAAAATAAAGTATATAGCAGGTCATCCACTGTTTTAATATAAAGTCTACACTCGTATATATCTCCGTAGTACATGTAATTACATTTTGCTCTGCAGTAATAACATTTAAGGTTTTGCTTGAATGAAGTATGTTGTCTTGAACTGATGGTTGGTATTTTAGTCTTATTCTTCAGTACTTTACATGAAATACAGATTTTTCTATTTATCTAAAAATATTAATATTAAACCAGGATGAGAGTACACCAAGAGATGTTAACCCACTTTTATTGTTATTTACTTATTCCAACCAAAATTTCCTCCATAGACTTAATTTGTATATGTTTAGCTGAACATTTAAAATATCTTATTTGAAGTTGGGAAGCTTCTTGGATGATTGCAGTGCTCTGGTGTTTCAAGCCAGTCAGCTTATGATAATTGCTTTTGTGCCCCTTTCTGGCTACCTCCTGTGATTAATAATTGATCCTGTGATTTTATTTTGTATCCTCTTGAAATAATTCTCTGTGGTTTTCTACTTCCCAGCTTTTCAGAATTCTGCTTTGATCTTTCTTAGATCATAACCCCTAATATAGTCTTTAGATAATTCTCTGATTTTCAAGAAGAGTGAAAGCTAGAAACCTGTTTTGTTTGTGGATCTTTGCTTAGAGTCACTAGCACAATATTTACCTTTATCGTAATTGCACTCTCATATTACTTAATCATTTACTTTTTATGTGGTTTGTTTTTATTTCTCTAAATTTTAAATTGAGCACAGAGATTATGTGTCATATTAGGTTTTGTGTTTTCACAGCACTTGTCACCTAAGACTCACTCAATTTATATCTGGCATTTGTGGATTTGTAACTGAAAATGGTTTGGGGTTTCTTTTACTCTTTTCTTCTTTTGTGAATCTGTACAGCAACCTGTAATGAATATTATTATTAACTTTCAATATTGCTGAGCTGAAAGATTTAGAGATAGTACATAATCTCTCATATCTTTATTGCTACAAAAAAGAATGGATAAGCAAATTTTTTATTGCCCTTAGCGACTCATTAACATATTTTAAAAACATAATACTAGAAATAATAAAATCATGAAAGCATGAGTTCAGCAATTATTTTGAAACGTTTAGCATTTTTTTCTATAGTTGGCTGTGTCATAATGTTATTCTAGGTAGAAAACTTATATATCTTTCTTCATAATCTAAAAAGATTAAGTCTTCTCGTCTACAATAAAAATGTCATTATTTTCTTGTTAGAGCACTATTACTGACAGAGAATGTCTGGTCCCAGTTACCGATAAGGAAAAAATAAAAAATGTATATTTTACTCAACCTGAATCTACTTAATTTTCCATATATCAAATAATTTACCCAAATATATCTTCTGGTTTAATATTTTATGTGGTTTGAGGTATATATGTCATGAAACTTTAAAAAATATGTATATATTTTTTATTTCAATAGGTTTTTGGGAAACAAGTGGTGTTTTGTTACATGAATAAATTCTTTTTTTTTTTATTTTTGAAAGAAAGAAAAAGAGAGGAAAGGAAGTGAGAGTGAAAGAAAGAAAAAAAAGAATGTAAGAGAGAATGAAAGAGGAAGAGAAAGAGGGAGAGAGAACGAGATTCTTGTTCTATTGCCCAGGCTACAATGCAGTCTAAAAATGGGTATTAAAATCCTCTTTTATGCCAATAGAGCATTATAATTTTAAATGCAGGGTCACTTACAGCTTCACTGAGGCTTTCCCTAGTAATTAATTCC